>PVHY01005726.1:62677-80613 GCA_004024945.1 Uropsilus gracilis | reverse complement strand
CAATCAGTTTTTCTGTTGATTTTTCTGGGTTCTCTACATAGAGAATCATATCATCCGCGTATAATGATAACTTTATTTCTTCGTTCCCTATTCGGATTCCTTTTATATCTTTCTCTTCTCTTATTGCCCTAGCTAGGACTTCCAGAACTATGTTGAAAAGGAGTGGAGAGAGTGGACATCCTTGCCTGGTTCCGGATTTTAATTGGAAACTGTCTACCTCTTGATAGATATGTTGTACAAATATTTTCTCCCACTCACTGGAGTTTCTTTTTGTTCCTTTCTTTAACAGTGTTATATGGCTGCACCAAACAATTTCTTGACCATTCACCAGCTAAATGTCATTCAGATTATTTCATGTTTTGAACAGTTCTGAATAAAACTGCTGTAAATAATCTTACATAAGATTTTGTGTGCTGTGAGTTTTAATTTCCTACATAATTAACAATTCTGAGCATTTTTGTGTGTTCATTTGCCATTTGGGTGACTTTGTTGAAGTGCCTTAAAGTATTTTTCCATTTTTACTGAGCTGTGTTTTATTTTTAATTGCATGGTATACCTATTAAAAGGGCATTTGAGATATTTATCTGAATACAAATTTTTGATCATATATATACAATGTATAGATTTCTTTTTATTTTTTTCTTCAGTGTTTGATCTGCTTTCATTTAACAGTATCTTCCAAAGAACAAACCTACATTTTAATGAAACCCAAACCTTTTTCATTTTTTGGTACCTGAAAATTTTTGTCAAGCCAAATGTCAAAAAATAGTTACCTTTGTTTTCTTCTTAAATGTTATAGTAGTATCTTTTACTTTTAGTCCCATCATCAATTTTAAATTAAATTTTGGATAAGAGAGCCTAAGGGAGACATAGGCTAAAATCCATTCAAAGAAGAGAATTCACATTTGGAGATGAGAAGTTGTACTCTCCAAATTACACTGCTAAATAAAGTAATGGCCTATAAATACAACTTTTAAAAAAGCAGAAAAAAATAATTACATGATATGCTATGATAGTGATTCCAGAGATGACTATGGAAAATTTTGAGAGATGTAGAGGTGATGGAGATTTGATTTGGATTCAAGTGTATACTAGAGAGAAAAGAAAATAAGAATCTAGTGATGAGTAGCCCCTTGGGTCTCTTGTATCTCTTGTGATTACTGTGTAAACTGTGAGATAAGTGTAGGTCCTTTGATGACCACTGCAGTGTCTCTAGACTCATTGTCACATGTAAGTGTCTGTACCCCAAATTTCAGTCTCCTCATTAATTCCTACCTAAAAGTGATACCAGAATGGCTCATTGCATTCTTCTGGTCATTTTCCAGGTGGATGCTCCTTAATTACCACTACTGCCTGAAGAGGAATTCTAGATGGTAAAGATGGCAAAAATATTTCACAGAATTAGTGGCTTGCTGGAATATGTGAGCACTCTCTATGAGAGCACAAGTATTGCAGCCCTTTGCAGTGTAACTTGACAGTTGTCGTGATGGGTCAAGAGCTCTCTAGTAGAGTCCTACTTCCCTCTTTCCTTTGAATGTTTCACCTACCATAAAATGTAATTGTTTCTTATAGTATCTTTGCACATACTCTATGTGTCTATAGAAAGAGTTATATTTCTCCTCTGGCTGTATTACCTTGGTAAAGTCTCATGAATTTGTTCTTTCCTGTCCTAGCTTACTATACCTTATGTCCCTTGCAACTTTTTTTCTGGGACTGCATTCTATGGCTGAGGGTTAACATGGAAACTTCGGCCTCCTACTGTGCTTTCTGAAAAATACATGCTACAATAATGGAAGAGGAAAAAGAGAAGGATGTATTCACAAGGGAGAAGGCGATCCCTTGGACCCTTGTGAATTACTTATTAAGTGGGGCTGTGATGACCTGGGCCCTAACTCTGGATGCTCAATCAGTAGTGGTGTAGTAGCAGTGAACATTGAAGGAAATGATGGCATCAGAACATCTATATAGATGTAATCAAAGGGAGACTGGAAGTCATGTCTACACAGGCTATATCTCTCCAAAAGAGGAGATAAATAAGGAGAAAAATGTTACAGAAGATGAAAGGGAATGAATCTCACTTACCAGTAACATGTGACTTGAGATAAAAGTTCTGCCTAAGAAAGACTAACCAGCACATCTTGGTTAATTTGGTTCAAGACATGATTTAAATCCTTTGAAGTGGATTATTTGTTATTTGTTGAATTGAGCGAAAGAGGGTGCCTTTTCTTGGAAAAGACAAGTACTTAGAAGTGTGATAAATCTATTCAATGTTAATCATTTCCCCAGATACATCATAAATATTTTATCAAGATGTTTGTGAAATTTGCTTAGACTCATTAACCCTGATATAAAAGTGATTTGTAATGCTAAAAATGAGTGGAGATACAATTAGCCTTATGTGTATGGAACTGCATTCAATATAGTGAAATTATGACATTGTCTGGGTTCATCCTCCTGTGACTGTGAGAAACTTATGTCAGATTTTGAGGTTAATAAGATCACTCACTGGTTCAGTGTTCTGTGAGTCATGACCTTGGACTTGAGGTAGCTGACCTACTGCCCAGGATCTTACAGGTGGAAATCAGGTATTGACAAGCTGAGTTCCTTCCAGGAGGCTCAGGGGGAGAGTAGACTTCAGAGTAATTCATGTTTTTGTCAGATTCAGCTCCTTTTCTTTTCCTCTTTTTATTTATTCATGTTTTGTTTTATGTACGTGTGTGTTTGTGTGTTTCATTTAGTATTCAAGTAACATTGGTTTACATCATTGCCTATGATTTAACAGTATAGATTCTCACCACTTCAGATTTGTTAAATTATCACATCATGCTCATCATTAATGCTTCCCTGTTCCTCCACCACAGCTCTTTCAGCCTCTCCCCCTGTACTGTCCCCTCTTCCCCTCTGGTGACCCCAATCCTGCCATCAGATTTCAAGCTTTGTTTAGGCTTATTTTTGTGTGTTCCTTTTGTGTGCGTCTTTATATTCCCTCTGGAAGTGTAATTATCTGATTCTTACTTTACTCCTGACTTATTTCACTTAGCATGATCCCTTAAGTTCCATCCTGTTGTTGCCAATGGCAAGACTTCATCTTGTTTAATAGCTAAGTAGTAGGACACTGTATAGAAAACACATCTCCTTAATTCATTCATCTGTAGCTACAGCTTCTCACAGCTGTAGACCTGAGACCCCAGTTTTTACAGGAAGTTGCTCTCAAGTCATCTTTGCCTTTTTCTGACTAGGGGGTTGTTCTAGGGTCATAGAAGTAGCTTGTCTTCCTCACCACCTTCTCCCCTTCTGCCAGTTCCCATTGTAAAGCTAGAAACAAAAACATCTCCCTCATGTGGGATCCTTTTGCTCTTTGTATCTTTAAGTGATCGCCTGATTAGGTCAGAAGTATGGAGGTTAATTATTCTTTACACACCTTATCACAGGAGCTGCATTGAATATATTAACTGACCCACCCACAGTAATAATGGAGGAGATGGTACAAGATATGGGTTACTGGATTCATCTTAGCATTCATCGTATTATATTGACTCACAAATATAGAGCCCTCCATCAAAATGGAATGATTTATTCTAAGTTAATATGAAGAGGAGTTCATTCAAAGTCTTTCTGATTCTCTGAGAGACTACTAGAGGTGGGATGTGGCTGGGAAGATTCTACCACTGTGAATTAGTCATCACAGAAATCTGAACTTCTTTACTTTGTAGTTGAGGGAGAAGAAGGTGAAGTTTCCATAAAAGGAAACGTAAGGTAATTCAAAATAATTTCTACAGTTAGATGGAGGTAGAAAAAGCAAAACCACTGTTTGTCTTTTGCATTTTTTCCTCTCCTGATTGTTGTCATTATCTGGCTTTTGCTTTCTAAAAGGCATGGGGATCTTGCTTCCTGAGCCCTGACACCTTTGAAAAGACTTGTCTTTTATTGACCCATCCACAACTAATAACATGACATTTATTCATTGCTAAAAGTGAGAATTAAGGAGTGACTATGAAGGTTTCTCTTATATGCCTGCCAAAATAAATATATTTTAATAGAACCTTAATTAGGTCATGCTAATTTCATATAACAGTGATGATGGAACTGGTTTTCTGCATAGATTGGAAACTGACTTACTGAATAAGCTCATACTGGACTCAGCATCACTGGACTCAGCATCATACTAAAAGGAAGCAATATCATAATCTTTCATAACACTTATTTTTCATCAGCTCTGTGATCTCCTATCTCTTCCCCACCACGAAATTTTTGATTTCATCAGCAAATATCTCCATGTTCACTATTTTTGAAGTCAAAACAACAAAAAACCCACTCCAATAGACTAGAAAAAATATTCATTTTAAACCTCTGCCTTGATCTTTAAACCAATTAGTGATTATTTCCTGTTTCTAGAATGTTGCTACCAAAGACATGACTTCAAAACCAGCAGTCAGAATGACTACCTGATTAGGTCAGACCTATGGAAGATGGTCTGCATAGACCTAATCATAGGCATTACAAAATTTTCTATTTTGGCTGTTTTCTCCTTTAGCTATTTGGAAAGGGCTCTGCTGGGCAGTTTTCTCTGGGTTTCTCCTGTGGTCAGGTGCTGGCTGGAGTATAATCATCTGAAGGCTCTGTGGCCTGCATGAACAGAGTGGCTCCCCACATAACCAGCCACAGCACCGGCTGACTGCTCTCCAGGTATTCCTGCTGAAAGGTGCCTGAGGGTGGCTTTTCCACATGGCTTCTAATGTCAGCAGTTGTTTGGACTCTAGGTTTTCAAGAATATTCCAGTGTCCCAGAAGAGAACTGGAAGCTGTGTTGTTAATACCCTATCCTAGAAAGCCATATAACTCACTTCTGCAAACTCTTCTGACCAAGTTATATATATTTTCTTGCTAGTACATTTGAAAAATATTTTCACTGGCCAAAATGTGTACAGCCACATGAAGACAGAATTTTCTGATGGTTGATTGGTCACTTGGCTATTATCCACAGGCTTCCTCCTGTTATCCTTGCTTTCCTGACTGGTGATTTAGGCTAACTAAGAGAGCAGTTTTTAACACTAGTTATCCTTGTATGTGGACTGGGGTCGTTTGTATCAAACACAGGAATGTAATGTAAGTACCCAAACTTTGACTTAAAGACTCTCAGATGATCCTTGTTGGTAACATATGTGTTGAGATGATCCTTGTTGGTGATCTATGTGTTAGTGGAGGATAGCAAATAAATTTGTGATTCTAGAGTCAAAACTTCCCTGTCACTTCATAGCTCTCACCTGTGAAGCAGACACCTTGGCCCCTAGAACCACATACTTTGCACCCAGGTCAGTAGGATGTCAGTTTGCTCCATGTAGTCTGTATCTTTGACCCTTTACATGCAGTTTCCAAGTTGGAAACTTGGATCCAGCCATTCATTGCCTGGCCATCCCAACAGATGTTCAGGTACCAAGCTATACATTAAAAAATAAATAAAAATTCAGCATTCACCAGGCAAATATGCCTACAATCTTGACTTTGTATGATAGAGAAGCAATGTCATCCTTCCTCCTAACCCCCACTCCCCAACTCAACACAGACAGATACTAGTATGTGATCATTCCTCTGAAGAAATATCAGCCAACTTTTAATACATGTTAATCTTTACTAATTTAGACTTGAGTAGTAATGGGTTCAGTGTCCCCATGCAGATTTAAAATGTGTTACAAAATCAGTCTGGCATTTAGCTGAAATACTAGCAGCAGTGAGGCTTTTTAATGTCATATAACAGATACATCTGATTCCTCAGGTGCCTTACTTTTTTATTTAAGAAAAAGTAAAAAATTCAATCTTGCTACCTCTTTTTTTTTAATCTTCTGAAGGAGCCATTTCCTTCTAATTGGATGCATCTTACTTCTTCCTCAGTAGTGGTTTTAGTTGTTTTACTTAGGGTAGAAAGATCCAGTAGGCTTTAGCTAGCAAAGTATTGTAAGCCTCTCTGGTTGCCTACTGCTAGTCATTCCTTTATGAACAATATTTTCATATAACATGAAGCATGTTAGTTTTGCTATATTAACAGAAAAGCTGATCTACATCAGGTCGTAGAGTATCCCAGATGACACATCATTACATAGGAACTTCATTTGAAATTAGAATAAGCTTGAAAAATTCATGTTGTCTATTTCTTTTCTCAAATACTGTTCTACAGAGTGTGGTTAAGGTATAGAGCTAGGAAGTAGCACAGAAGCCCTGCACAGCCCAGACTGCCCCACTCCTGAGAGGTTAAGAACATGACCAAGATGACCCTCTGGCTCCTGTTGGTGTTCACATCAGTTAGTTGTGACATAAAGTCACTGATGTTTTAGAGTAGTTGGTTTAGAAGAACTTGGAACTAATCATGAAAAGAATATATGTGTGAGAAACATGTCTTAGATATAACTTATCTGGAAAAGGTATCATTTATTATGCAAGAAGTATGAATATCCAGAAAGGGATTCCCACTAAGCACCCCTAACATGTTTGCCAAGGAATGGAAAACACATCCAACTTAAACAACAAAATTCCTTCCTTCTGAGTTCCTAAGCTTATATCAGTGTTGTGAACATCAGATGTGTATGAGTCATTTTTAGTGTTGCTACTTGCACTGAAGTTTTTATAAGAGAAATAGGTGTGATTCTATCTTCTGGAAATTTGGCTCTAAAGGATAACACACTATTGATAGTTCCTAAAGTTGAATGCTTGCACCGACAATCCTGGGCCTCTGGAGAACACACCGAAGGCTGCTATTATCAGCCAGCAGGCAGGTTTGATCATCATCTGTCTTATTTTCTAAATGCATATCAGAAAGACTGAACAAATTTCTAAAAAGCAATCCCTTCAAGCAATCAGAGAATACCCCAGTTGGGAGATCCATTTGGAAGAAATAAAGGAATCTCTAGTTGTTTCCTTATGAAATAGTAGGTGTCACTTTTGTTAGTTTCAAGCCTTTAGAAGTATATGGATGCTATTGCATCATGGTATGCAACATAAGGGCCTATTTAGAAATATTGCATCATAGTATAAATATGCTGAAACTATTTATTTCATGCAAAGAATTCTCTTGCATGGCAATAACAAGTGAGAAGGAAAACTTCTGCCTGATGAAAGGAGTAAAGAAAGGCTCCCATAGGAGGAATTACTCACCAGTCCTTTTCATCTAGAAAGTACCATTCTGAGAAACGTTAGGGTAAAGTGACTTAGAGTGAAAGGATGAAATATACAAAGAAAAAATAAAACATTGGTAACTATCAAGAAAAATGTGAGATAAGAGAAAACCAAGACAAGTTTCAAACAGGAAAATTACTAATTCACAAGTTAGGGTACAGAAATTAGGCAGATCTTAAAAGTTTTTAGAGAAATCTATTTTGCCTAGAATTTGGGGATCATGCACTAAGCTGTGAGTAAATAAGTACAACTCCTCTAACTTACCTTTTAATGGTCCTCAGGGACTTGCTTCAATGATAGGTGTAATGACATCTGCATTAACATTCAGCAACTCCTTCATAAATAAAAGCTTATCACTTGTCTGGTACCTCTTTCAAAGCACTTGTATTCTCTTAAGTTTTTAAGACATCTCCCAAGCGATCTGTTATATATGATTGTTTCAAACACCATATCCCTCCTTCACAGAATATTCAGTGAAAAATTTGATCCAGTGTATCTGTTGAAATTCTTATAAGTGATATATTAATAAAATCTTATTAATTGCTATATGCAATTTTAGTTATTTAAAGTTACTTCATTGTGATTATTGGCCTGAAACAGTAATTGGATTTTATGAGGGAACTTCTCAGGGGTATATTTGAGCTGAGTGTTGTGTACATCTGTGCACCTGTGTACACCTGCATGGGACAGGGCTTCTATCTTTTCAAACCATACTCTAGTCTTTTCGAAACCCTGAGTGTCACCCATAAGTCATCATAGTTCTTAGTTCCTTTCAGTTCTTCTCCCAAGAACTAAGACACTTCTCCAAAGAAGAAATACCAAATGGCTAATAGGCACATGAAAAATTGTACAATGTCACTAGCAGTCAGGGAAATGTAAATCAAAACCACAATGAGATACCACCTTACTCCAGTAAGAATGGCCCACATCTGAAGAATGGACAACAGCAAGTGATGGCATGGATATGGAGAGAAAGGAACACTCTTACACTGCTAGTGGGAATGTAAACTGGTCCAACCTCTATGGGAAGCAGTGTGGAGGACCCTCAAACTAATGATTATGGAACTACCATTTGACCCAGTATTTGCTCTTCTGGGAATCTACCCAAAGGAGACCTCAATGTGGGTACAAAGGGGCACCTGTGCGCAGATGTTTATTGCAACATTATTTATAATTGCAAGGACAAGGAAACAACCCAAATGTTCCAAACAGAAATATGGATGAAAAAGATGTGGTACATATACACAATGGAATATTACCCATCTATTAAAAATGACAAATTTGATGAATTTATGGTAACATGGTTGTATCTAGAAGAAATCATATTAGCAGAAACAAGTCAGAAAGAAAAAGACAGAAACCAAATGGTTTCACTACTATATGGACAACCAAATGAAAGTACACAACAGGGTGGTGGACCAGCTGAAACAGTTAGGGAAGGGAGGTGGTGGGTGACCGCCGGGGATTACAATGATGTGAAAAAAAAAATATATATATATATTATTATTTTTAGAAATTTAAAAAATGTCATAATCTTAGTAGAATTGTCATCTTCAATTATGCATTCATCATATTCTTATTTTTCCAGTGATATCTATATAGGCTAGTATAGGAGGTAAGAATTTTTCATCACAAAATTCACAAGTATTTATTTAGACTTGGGCAGTGTTGTAACAGAATATTTTAGACTGAGTGGTTCTATTTAATGGAGATGTATTTCTCATAGTTCTGGAATCTAGACATCCAAGATCAGGGTGCATTAAAATAAAGTTTTGGTCAAGCACGTTTTCTGAGTGTCAGATTGCCAACTTCTTCCTGTGCTTTCACAGGGCAGGGGTAAAAAGTAGCCAACTTTCTGTGGTCTCTTTTATAAGAGCTCTAATTCCATCATGGAGTCACTGCCATTAGAATAATTATCTTTCCAAAGCCAGGTCTCCAAAACTATCGCATTTGAGATCAAGTTCCAGCACAGGAATCAATTTTTTGGGAGGATGCACAGCCATTAACCTCTGTCTGAGGGGAAACTTGAGCTTGCACAGCAAAGTAACGCTGTCATTTGTAGTTTCAAACCCAGTTCATTTGACAGTAAGTGCATGATCAGATAAGGGTTTTGTCCTCACCATCGCTCCTTCTCCCAGAATTGACAAAATTTCTGCCAGCATCCAGAGGTGGGCTCCCTGTTTCAGGATATCAAATTCACCTGAGCTCTTTGCATTGGAGATTTCTGGATGCAGTTCTGGTTATGGCCCTAACATCTATTGCCTAGATCTTTGTTTCTGCCACAGTATCCAGTTGCTAGCTTATACACTTTGTTCCATTCTTGTCTCTGTGCTGTTGCTAAGTGCTGTAGAAAATAATGTACTACCAGAAAAACCAGTGGTCAAAGAAATTAAAAACAAAATCCAAAAATATCTTGAAACAAGTAAAAATGGGGAAAACTCACATATTAAGGGATGCTAAAAGAACATTTCTAAGAGAGAAATCCATAGTGATAAATACCTTATTAAAATAAAAGAGAAGAATCTCATAAAGCAACGTAGTTTTATACCATAAGAAATTGCAAAATGACAAACTGAAAATTTACAGAGAGAAGATAATAAAGATCAGAACAGAAATCAGTGAAAGACTATCAATAAAAATAAAAGATTTTTTAAAGTAAAATTGATGAACCTTTAAACTTACCAATAAAAAGAAGAGGATTCAATGTTAATTATAGAGGAAACATCATAACTTGTATGATAGAAACCTAAAGGATCATAAGGTAGTTCTCTGAACAATTGAATTTCATTGAATTGGAGAATCCAGAAGAAATGGATAAAGTCCTAGAATCATATAACCTATTGAAATTAAATCATGAGGACATTGTTAGCAGTCCAATTATGAGTAAGGGAATTTAATCAGTAATCAGAAACCTCTAACAAGTAAAATCCCAGATCTAGATACTATCACTGGCAAATTGCACCCATGTAACTTTTAAAAAAGAATTAACATCAGTGCTTCTCAGAATTTATCAAAACTTAAGGAAGAGGGTGCATTCCCCAAACTCACCATACAGAGTCATTATTATGATGATACCACAGCCAGATATGGAAGAGAAGTAAGATAAAGAAAATTACAGACTAAAATTCCTAATGAAAATAGTTGCAAAAATTCTCATTAAAATGGTAGGGAAACTACAACACATTAAAAGGATCATGCATCATGATCAAGTGGGATGTATATGTTCAAAATGAAGATGGTTCATTTTGTGATGTGCTTGATGTAATATTCATCAAAAACATTTACCTACTATTTGCATTAATAGAATCAAAATTAAAAAATCAGATGATTACTTTATAGATGCAGGAAGACCATTCCTCAAAATTAAATCTCCTTTCTACTTCCATTTATAATATCAAAAACAAAAAAGTAGGAATAAATAAATAAATCAAGAAAGTGATAGATCTATACTTCAAAAGTTGTGAGATATTGATGAAAAGATAAATGACACAAGGAATAGAAAATATCATTGATAGAAAAATTTCATTGATAGAATTATTTTGTTAACATACTGATACTAGAGTCAATGAAATACCTATCAAATTTCCAATAGCTTTTTCTTTTTCTTAATAGGTGAAAGCAGTTGGTGAGGGTATTAACCTGTAAATAATGATAAAGAAATTTGTATAGCTGCATTGGCAGTTTTTTGAAATATTAAAGATAAAGTTAGCATATTACCTAATGCTAGAAAAATATAATCATACACTCATGCAAAAATATAATCATACACTCAGAAAAATATAATCATACACTCAGATTAGCCCAGAAAAATATAATCATACACTCATGCAAAAAATATACATAAATGCTCATAGCAGTATCATTCATAGTAGAATGCCCCATTACCTGACAATATATCTTTCACTGCATATTAATGTGATGGAATATTATTCAGTTAAGAAAAGGAATGAAACACTGATATATGCTATAACATGGTGAATTTTTAAAACATTTAGCTAAGGAAAAATCACTGACTGAATTTTTATGATTACTTTATATGAAATGTCCTGACTAGCTAAATCTGTGGAGGCAGGAATTAGAGGAAATTTTACTTAGACCTTGGAGATTTAAGGGTTGAAATAGAGAACAGATTTAATATTCATATTTTGAGGGAGAAAGGAATTCTGAATTAGAATGAGGCAATGATTGCATAATCCAGTAAATTGGCAAATAAACACTAACTTGTATATTTTAAATGACTGACAAGTACGATCTGTGTGTGAATTATAAATTGATAATGCCTTTCTAAAAAGTTAATAACTCAAATACTGAAGCCAATATTCGTGCAAACTTTTCACATACCCCTCACTTTTTAAAGGAATTTTTAAGAACTATTTAATCAGGACAATACATTTTGTCAGATTGCTACTAATTCATTCCTCAGTTTACAGGTCAGGTCACTGAAACTTAAGGCACTAAATTATTTATTTATTTATTTAGAATAAATAGTTCTTAAAATTTCTTTAGAAAAGTGAGGGGTATGTGAAAAGTTTGCATGTATCTTAGCTACAGTATTTGAATTAGTTATACTAATTTGGCTAAAAATTACTTTCCTTCAACCTCACACTTGCCTCTATTGCTCAGATGGTATTTTCCTATTACTCTTATAGAAATCCTATGATACAGCTTCTGGGGAATTTGTTTTCTCATAGGTCAAGCTATGAGAAAACGCTAGGGTTTGGAGCAAGCACTAGTGGAATTTCCCTCTGCTCATCTGGTCTATTGATGTTTCTCCATTATGTGATATGGCCTTCCCTTCTTGCTTTGGGTTAAACCAAGCCCAAACTAATCTCTGGGAACCTTGCCCTAACTTCCCTGACCAGTGTCTGGTTATTGTCTTTCTTGTCTTATAACATCTATCACCTACCTGTAAGATACTACCTTTCCCAGTATATTGTGGTGACATCTTCATAACTGTTTTCCTCATTAGATCAAATTCTCAAGTATAAGGAACATTGATTTTTTTTCATGTTTACAACCCTTAATATTTCTCTTTGGAAAATAACACTCAGTAAACAAAAAAAATCAAGAAGTGGATGGAAGTTATAGAATATGTGTATACATCTATGTAATAATTGGTCACTGCTTTATAAAATTTAGGCTCTAGTCAGAAAATCACCAAACATCTAGAACAGTGAATAAACAATGCCACAGAGAGTCTTGATGGGGTTGACAACACACCTTTGCTGGGAATCGTTAAAATTTACATCTCTTGTCTACTTACATATATTTAAATCATAGACTTTGCTTCAGGACAACTTTGTGACTTTTCTTACAGCTGAATGTCACCTTCTTTCATGATGTCTATGTAGCCAGGTGTTGATGCTTTGTACTAGATAGCAGAATCAATCTCAAGCTTGTCATTATATTCTTGAACAGAGTTCAGAAATGTAAAGGTTGTCATTAGCCGGTTCTATTGTAAAAGTATGTTTCTCATTTTTATAGAGCTTACACATGCCAGGGTCTGATCCCACTGGCATAGAGTTTGGAAATGGATATTCCAGACGATGCCTGGCTTTGTATTTTTAACGAAAGCCTGCTGGCCTGGGAATGTCATTATTTCTGTAGAAAATGATTTACCTGTGTGACTTTTCAATCAGCAAATTATTTTAAAAATAAATCTGAAAGGGAAAATATTGTTCTTGCCAGGATGAACAAAACATTTTCTTCTTTTATAGTGTGTAACTGAAAAGATCTGCCAAATGCAAATCTTCCTTTCCAACAGTAATGAGAATATATGATTCAGAGAGAGTTGAACACATTTCTTTCTTCTTCTTGGTATTGAAGCCATGTAACCCATGTACCTTTAAATTAAGTCAATGTAGATAGCAGTTAATGGGGCCATTAGTCATATTACAGATTGTGTTTGATTTGCATTTGCTCCCAGGCTTCAGACACACATCCCCAAGTGTCTAATTTGTAAGATGTTGTTTTGGGGGCTCTGTTTTTCTCAAACAAGTGTGACTTCATGGGGTAGCGTGAGGGTGAAATTGGAGTTCATTGTATTTGTATCTCTGCTGGCCCACAAACCAGGCATTCTGCTTTTCATTCAAAAGCTACTCTGTCTTCTGTTTTTTAATGATGGTTCACAAATTTTCCTTTAAGAGGAATCACAAATGAGAGCAAGAAAGGCTGAGCAAAGGTTCTCACTCACTGACCTACACTGTGCCTTTGTAATGCTTATTGAAGTCAAGGATGTGTTACAGATTTCATTTTAGATTTAATTTCAAAGATTTTAAGAGTAGATGAGGTGAGAAAAGGTCTAGACAACAAACAAAACAAAAGGGCAGGGAATCAATCATAAAATGCTACGTGGCTTTGGGGCAGTTCTGATTGGCTGCTGCTTGAGTTAGAGAGGTATTGAAGAGAGGGGAGGACTCAACCGTAGGGAAGGAAGAGGGGACTTGTGAAAAACATCGTGTCACATGTGTGCCCTGCTCAGGGGTCTGGATTTCATTCTTTAAGTATGGTACAGACATAGGAACTTCCCGCTGAAGTGCAAGAGATGCCTAGTGATCATCAGTGCTGTTGTGCAGAGTGTTGTGGGGTGTGTAGAACATGACTTTTAAGAGGAAACAGTGACACAGTGAAAGATGAATGAGAACTTGAGTGAAGAGGAAGGGGGTGAGGCTGGAGGGGTAAGAATGACCTGAGAGACAATAAACTTATTGATCTGAATTAGAGATAGATGGTAGCTGGGCTCAAGGATGGGGAAATAATATTTTCACTAGTCTCCTTTCTTTCCCCTTATTTATAATGAATCATGAGAACATTTGTATTTATACTATAGATTTGCAGGGGGGGAGGTGGAGTAGGACACCATGGTTTCTTGCATGATACATTCCTAAGTTACTTTATTGTTTTTCTTTTATTTTATGAAACTTTAATTTTTGTATATCGTTGTTCATTTTTATGTAGTATTTGACTTCTCCCCTCAGTGTAGTCTCTGTATCTCCTACCACCACATCCCCTGTGAACCATCACTACAGTCCCTTGTGTCTGTCCCTCCTGTTTTGACCTTATGCCTCCTTCTTCCCTACTGGATGCCTCAGATCTATAGTTGACTGCAAGTTTCTGTTTGTTTTTTTTTTTACCCTATTCACCTTTTCCTTCATTCTTCCTATAAATGATACCATGCAATATTTTCTTTTTCCTTCTATCTTATTTCACTGAGCACCATTCCTTCCAGTTCCATCCACGTGGCTGCAAATGGCATGAGTTTGTCTCTTTCAGGCAGTGGTCCTATGGTAGAATTGTTGCTAGTAGCTTGAGGGTCCCCCACACAGCTGTCCATCATGGCTGGACCAGTTTACATTCCCACCAGCAGTAAGAGGGCTCCTTTTCTTCACACCCAGATTAGCATTTCTTGTTGCTAATTGGTTACTTTAACATAAGGAGCTTCCAGGAACTGCTTCAACACGCTCATTTGGCCAACACCCAAATGTATGATCAGAGAAATTGATACAACACCCCTCCCCAATTTAAGGGCATAGTTTGTAGTCATATAATCTGTTACCTGTAAGCTCAAAGCACTGACCAGAACAACAAAAAGGGAGCAGAGATGGAGACCTCTTTGGGTTCTGTGTGAGGTTTCAGAAATGCTGCTCAGTTTCTGTGCTTGTTCATGTGCCATGTGCAAAGCCCGGCATGACACAGCAGCCCAAGTTCCACTTGGCATCAGAAAATCATGATAATGGTGAATTAACCCTTTGATTTGCATCACCTTCCTTTTCTCAGAGCCCTCAGTCTTGCCTTAGTCATAAACAAAAGGTCAGGATTCTCATAAGACAGTTTCTAGGGTCACATTCAATGGTGTAATGTAGTCTTACCATTAAATTCCTAAAAGCATCATTATCAAAGAAACAACCTTTGTGTTTCTAGGACTTAAAAAGTTAATGAAACATTAAAACAATTTTCCCCTTCCCTTCCCAAAAAAGTTCATTTTGTCTGTTGTAACTGCTGATGAGACATGTTTCCGATGAGTTTTAGGGTCTAAGCAAATTGTGTGTGTGTGTGTGTGTGTGTGTGTGTGTGTGTGTGTCTGTGTGTGTGTATGCAGGAAGTAAGAATGTCTGGATGACATCTCCAGACTTACTCTCCTTTGTCATTGTGATCTCACTGCAGACCCACTGCTATACCATATAACACAGTTGTGCTAAATGTGGGTGCCCTGGGGTTCCTCCAGTCCAAGAGTGTGAGAAGGGCTCGCCCAGTCTCACTCTACCCAGGTGTGAGGCTGCATTGCCTCCATGTGTGTTTCCTTGACCGCTTTGAGGCTTCCATGCGTGGAGGCAAGGGGGAATGTGGGAAAAGCTACTGAACTGGCCAGGTAGTCATTTTTCAAATCTACTGAATGGGGATGTTTATTGTTCTCAATTAACCATGCAAGGTTTCCTTTTTGTAAGCTAGAACCTATGGAAAGTTTCACTTTTACAATCACTCTCTGAGTTACCCATATGCAAAAATAATCAAAGAGGAGGGACAACATTTTCCTTTCATCCTCGCATAATTTCAAAAGAGCACTGCAAGCTAGGTTTATACCCCACAAAAACTTTGATCTTTTACTGCAGTCTATTAGAGCAAAAGGATAAAGTTACAAAAAGATGTGAATGAATGGAAACCGTCTGTGAACTTTTTCCCCCCTCATTTTTTGATAAAGTTGCTTTGTTAAAAAGAAACACATAAGTGATTTTAAACCTCCAGGTAAAGTAGGAGTCCTATATTATAAAGTTGATATAATAAAATGCAAAGAATTTCACTTTTATGGACTAAGGAGGGAATATATGTTTTAAAGTTTAATGTTCATGGGTAAGTTAAAAAGATTTATTCCCCCATTTATTATTTTATTTTAGTGTTACAAAGTGTTTTAAGGTAAAAGTGGTATTTTTGTTCACCTCTCCTATAAATCAGAAGTTTCATTAAGAAAGGTATGAGGATGGCTCTCCTGCCCACCTGTGAGTGTGCAGGTG
Source organism: Uropsilus gracilis (assembly GCA_004024945.1). Lineage (NCBI taxonomy): Eukaryota > Metazoa > Chordata > Mammalia > Eulipotyphla > Talpidae > Uropsilus > Uropsilus gracilis. The sequence goes on along the minus strand of PVHY01005726.1, from coordinate 64,439 downwards.
TCTCTCCTTCCCTTTCCTCTTTCCTAATAAACTTGTCCTTTTAAAATGTAAAAAAAAAAAAAAGTGGGGGGGGGCAAGAAAATAAAAAATCAGAGTTTCAGCAGAGTTACAGAAGCATTTTAACATGTTGGGTTTCCTTCTGCATATTTGACTTCTTTGGATCCCTTAAAATGGTGTAGCCACTGTCATAGGGTAAGTAGATTCCTTGTAGAATTTCACAGAATACTCTTTAATACCTAAACTAAGATAGGCAAACAGATATGAAAGTCAGAGAATTTGAAAATAAAGTGTCATTGAGCATGAACACAATTGCCCCGTGAGTGGCTTTGCTGAATCTAGTGGTATAAATCTACATCAGTCTATATTTTGTATACAGGTAAATCACTGTTATGGTGACATTATGATGACCTATAATGCAATGCTTTTAAATTATTGTTACTGTTTTTTTCTAGCACTTCATTGTCCTAATGTTTTAAAGGAATTAACTTTAAGCAAGCTCTTTAAAAGCAATTGATCAGTCCCCACATGGTGATAGGGTAGGAGAATGATGGGGACTACACAATGTAAGAAAAATGGTTACAAAAGAAAGACAAAAATAAAATTAAAATAGCTGATCATGTTCTAAAATAATAGTTATTACCTATTTAGTAGGACACATTCTAAAAGAGAAGTTCCCAGACAAAGAATCACAAGTAGAATCTATGTTCTCTTGTGAGAGTGGGCACACAGCTAACCTACCTTTCTCAGCCATACTTGAAATTCTTTGTGGTTAGCAGCCCTTATTCAGCCAGTGGAAGCTGGATGAAAGTGATAGGTGCTACCTCTAGACCTATCTCAGTCAGAACTCCTGTTGTATGTGTTCATCTAACCAAGAGCAGAAGGATCTAGCATTTTCAGAAGCCAAGACTTGCTGTGTGCATTCAGAACTGAGTGCGTGGAGGAGTCCACCTCAACTTCCCAGCACTGTTCCTTGAGCATGGAATAGCCACTCATTCGGTTTGCACCATTGCACATTTTAGAGGGTATTTGTTATTGCATTTAGACTAAGAAAAATTTAAACATTAACACCCTGAGCACACCATTTTTGGAAAAGTTGGGTCTCTTCGTTCAATACTTTTACAAAATATCCTAATCCATGCTTCTCTCTCCCACCTCTCATTCCCCACATCTCCTTCTCCACCCTTACTCTGTGATGGGAAACATGTTCATGTCATGTCACATGCCCATGTCAAAATAGGTCGGCGGGTCCTGTCTTCATACTGTGCTTACCTGCCCCTTCCCTGATAGTCCTGCCCATGTGTTTCTTTTGTCCCTGTCTCCATTTGAATGGAAAACAAATCATGTTAGTAATTAGTTGTCTGGGTAAAGGTTGAACAGAACTTATTCTTTTGAGTCTGAGGATCTCCTACTCATTTAGCTCTTTAAAACTGTCGGTGCTAATTGATAGAAGTAGGGTGGTGATTATGGAGCAGGTGGTGTTCCTTATGACTGAAATGATCCTTGAGCACCGTGGGATGGATGTGGCTCCGGCTTTCCTGAGCAGTGCAGCTCTTTTTTACTCTTCTTGTGAACTCTGGAAGCTGTGGCTATGCAGTTCTTATGAGCCTGAAAATTCTTTTTAATTTTTTTAAATTTGTGTTTATTTAACTTTAATTTTGTGATTTTCATACAGTATTGGTAACGTTTGTATGGTTGTTATTCCCCTTAGGTATGTGTTTCTTTCTTTCTTTCCTTTTTTTTTTTTTTTTTTTTTTTTTTTTTT
>PVHY01005726.1:0-62577 GCA_004024945.1 Uropsilus gracilis | reverse complement strand
CATGCCTAGCTATTTTTTTGGAACTAGGTCTCCCTACAGGCCCCAGATGGGACTCAAACCGCGATCCCTAACCATGGCCACTTCATAGGCTGAAGCCTACAGGTACGAGCCACTGTGCCTGACCTGAGCCTGAAAATTCTTATGACCCGAATATTTTAAGCCAGAGTGACTCATACCTCCTTCTGTAACCTCACAGCCCAGCCCTTGAACTCTGATTCAGGGTCAGAATAACCACTGTGCAGTGGTGTGAACAGCTTTAGGAATTGCCAAGGTGTTGCCATTCTTTTGGAAGAATGCCTCTTGGTGCCTCCAGCCATTTTTCCTGCCTCTGTCTCTCAGAGCAGCCTGACCCACTATTGTTTAGAGGAGTCTTATGAGCCTGTATGTTAAGTTAGAACCATGGTGGGCTTTGTACATCTCTGATCTATTCCCTGCTCTGAATTCCATTAGCCAAGCAACCACCCTCTTCAGGCTAACATAACTTTCAAACTCAAGAGAGCAAATGGAAGTATCTGGGAACAAGAGGAAGTCGGTACAGTTGTGAGTAGGAGTAGTTTACAAAAGCAGGGTATTGATGTTTGGGTGGTAGTTTCTGAAGCTCCTAAACTCTGTTCTGCCAACTGGCTTCCACTTGCTGGCAGCAGATTGAGCTAATGCTCCCTGGTAAATTGGATCTGGCCTAACTAAAGTCACAAAATTATGTCCTCAGGCAGAAAACTTAATAGTGAAAGTCTGCTAGTCTCAGAGTTGTGACAATCAGAGTTGTGACAATCCTGTCAGCATTTCACTCTTAAGTATGAGCAGAGAATTATGGATTATTCAGTGGCTGAAGAAAGTCTTTAACAGAAAGTCAAAAACAAAATAAATTAAAAACAATGTCTGAGAAAATTCTTAGAATCAAGTTTATAAAGGTGACCCACGTGTATACACATTCAACATGGGGGGGGGGAATGGGAAGCAGTATTTCTTAAAGTAAGCTACCATTAAAGGTCCTCAGAGAAATCAGAGCAGATACAAACTCCATAAATAAAAAGTTTGAGAATTATAGATGTTACCTAAAGAACCAAAAGGATCTCTTGTATTTTTCTAAAAAATGGCAGCACACCAGACAACTCACCAACTGCTGAAACACTGAGTCAAAGATATATCTGTGAACAATAGCTCACGTACAAAAGCATAGCTGGAAAACATGTAAGGAAATTATGCAAAAATTAAAGGTTCAAGGAGGTTTTTGGCAACTTGATACAAGAATATGTGAGAGAATGGAATGGAAAAAGCAAATGGAAGAAGTCATCTTTGGAATAATTTCAGAATATTTCCAAGAAGCGACACAGTCTTACCGTTGGAGTAGAGGACCACACTGATCATGTGTCTCCGTGATTAAGATGTGTCTTGCTGACATTTTAGAGAACTGAGCTGGACAAAAGACCCACAGGGTTCTGAGGAGGCAGGAGGAGGGAGAGAATGTGAAGTCTCCATAATAGGAGTCAGAATACTACAACTGGGTCTTCCCAGCAACAACTGGAACATGACTAATCAGTGCCCTCAAGATTCTGAAAAGAAATATTTCCAATATCAAATTCTTTACCTCGTAAAAAGACATCAGAAACCCTCTATGACCCCTTAAATATTTTCTTGGGAAGTTTGTGGAGGCTGTGATTTCCCATGAATGAGGGAGTACAGAAAAGGCCCGAGAAATAAGGCATATGATACAGAAGAGAGAGGAAAGACCAGAAGCTGGACCTGGGAGAACTCAGTAGCAATTGTAATAATGTAAATGCATTCAATACCAGACATTCATCTGATACGAATCACAGTACTTGAAATATGGGACAGGAGCTTTAGGCAATAAAATAGGCAGTTTGGGATGAAGAGAATCCCAAGCAGAAGCAGAAGCCTGTTTCAGATTTGATTCAGCAGCCACCCTTTGTCTCCTCTAAACCTTTGCACATGCTGTTCCCTTTGCTTCTGCTTCATCCTCCAGGTCGACAAGCCACTTTTTGGTGAGAAATCATTTTTTGGTCTCTCCAACCAGACCTGAAAATCCTGCTTCTTTGGTCAGACTGTCAAGAATTCTTTCTCTAGTGTTTCTGTTCAAAACAGAACAAACTCTTGAAGGGGTAGGAGAATAAACTCCACAACCTGAAGAATAGAGCTGAAAAATTCTGTGGCCTGCTGCATTGTGATTGTGTCCTTTCTAGCCTTTGTCCTTGCCTAGAAAGACCTGGCTCACACTGCGACTGGTTCACCATTCTACCCCTCACATCCCTTTGCTCTCCATTGGTGTTTAAAAACTATTTGCCCAATGAATCACTTGGTAACAGGAGCAGAGGTGGACTGGAGGGAAGAGACCCCAGGGCTCTGTTGCAGTGTTTGATGAGGGATCATTTTACAGTCCTTTTTTATTATTTGCTTTTTAATTATGTTTGAGATAATTGCAGTTCCTAGATAAGTAAGTTCTGGATTACTTAAGATATGATTATATAAGAAAAATTGTGCTCTGATTTGTGATGGGCAAATAAAGCCCACAATTATTGCTTTATAATTATGTTGTCAAAATAACTCCATTCTCAAGTAGTCCAGACCCTGACAGAGTAATGGATAAACTGTGTGATTACATTCACTGTAATCTTTCCAAGATGAATTAAATGTTCAATATTGAAGAAATTGGTTAAAATTCTTAGGTGGTTAAAAAAATAGCAATTAAATAAAAATATAATTTGTTTTACTTGGAAAGATTTAAATGTCTAATTTAAATGAGCACATTCAAGAGAAACTAGGAACTAAAGGGTAACAATTCAGTTCTAGGTTTTTGAACCTTCTACTTAACACATTTATGTTTGCAATTGGTAGATCCGATCCCAGCTGCAGAAGTGTTATTCTTAAAAAATATTTTTAAGAGGAGTGTTTTGTATAAACATAAAAAGTAGCTGTTTGATTTATAGAATGCATGAAAATGTGAATGCTAAATTATGTAAGTAATAAATAATCAGATGTGACTAAATTCTTAAAGTTTTACATCAAATGAAGTAAGGTAACTCATATAACTGTACAGTCAGCTGAAAAAACACAACAGGAATTATAAATGAGAGTCCCATGATTGTTATTAAGAAGATTCACATTTGATTTAGAAATATAAGGAATATACATGATGTTCCATATGTATATATGTATGCATGCATGCATGCATGCATGTATATAAACACATACTTCATATATAGATGATATACACAGAGGGATACTTCTATGTATGTACATATATAATATCTATATCTGTCTTCATATGTATTTATTTGCATGTTTCAGTAAATACTAATTCTAACATTCTATCTCAGGTAAATTCATTTTTTTTTTTTTTTTTTTGAGACTAGGTCTCGCTATTTTTGTCCATGGAGCCGCAGGCTCTAGTTGCCCAGAGTACCACAGACTCAAGCAATCCCCAGCCTCAGCTTCCCTGGTAGCTGGGATTACAAGGCATGCGCCACCATGCCCAGTTATTTTTTTTGGGACATAGGTCTCTCTACCAGCCCCAGGCGGGGCTCGAACCATGATCCCTAGCCCTGGTTTCTTCGTAGGCTGAAGCTTACAGGCATGAGCCAACATGCCCGGCTCAGGTAAATTCATTTTAATTTGTCTTAAGTAGTGTTATAATGAGTATGATGATGTTTCTCTGAGGATAAAAGTGCCAGTTTGGGGGCGGGGGGTTTGGGGTGGGACATGCCATAGAACTTTCTAGCTTCATTCATCAGGTTATGGAGTCTATGTTCCTACCCTGTACAGAGCTATGTGTCATTTGACTTCAGTTGGTTACTGCACATAAGCAAAGAGCAGGCAAACAACATTTTGAAAAATATTGCCATCTTGATGATTGCCCATTCTTGAGACCTCCCACAAGGGCAGAAACCTTGAGTAGCCTTCTGCATGTGAAAAACCAGAGGGTAGTGTTCCAACCAATCCCATTCTAGCTTGGAAATGCAGGCCAAGACAACAACCTAGAAGATGCTTTTCTCAAATTCACAGCATTTTGAAAAAAGAACTCATACATGTCTGTCTTTCTCGTTCTAGCATATTTTACTTACCATAACCCCATCCATTGCCATCCATGTTGTCAAAAATGGCAGGAGTTCATCTTTCTTGGAGCTGAGCATTATTCCATTGTGTATATATACTGCATGTTCTTAATGGATCCACTTCTTTGTCAATGGGTACTTAGGTTGATCACCTAAGTTAGGTAATATAAATAGTGATACAGAGTATGTGGGTCTCTATATAGCCCTTTGAATTAGGCTTATTTTCTCATCCTTCGGGTCATTACCTAGGAGGCAAATTACTAGATCATATGACAGTATGATCTTTTATCTCATATTGCCAGTATTTTTATGCTAAAACATTGCCAATAGTTGCTGTTTGATCTACATCAGTCTCATAAGGGTGATATGGTATCTCATTGTGCTTTTGCTTCGCATTTCCCAGATGAGGAGAAGTGATGATCCCTTTTCCATGCCTCTCTTGGTTGTCTGCCTTTGAGCAAGTGTTCGTTTAGCTTGTCTACCATTTTTTGATTGGGTTATTTGTTTTCTAGTTTTGAGTACTCTGCAGTTCATAGATGTAAAGTACTTCACATCTCTAATGTGAAGATATTTCCTCACATTCTTTTGGTGGTCTTTTGTTTAAATGCTATTTTCTTCTGTCATGCAGAAACATCTTAGTTTGGTGTAGTGCCCTTTGGTTATACTTTGCTTTTGTTTTCCATATAGTCAGTCCCAAAAGACATCACTAAAGTTAATGCATTCAAATCTTTGTGTCTATTTTCTTAATTTCCACTTGATTGACTTGCTTAGAGAATGGAATATATACCAAATGTTGCTAGCTAAGTTTTACGGTGGACATTCACCTGGGGTTCCACCTCTTTTGCTTTTGGGAACCTGGGAACTGCCATGTTGATTCCAGTGCAAGCTCTTGATGAAGGCCACACAGAGAAGCTCCAGCCACTCCAGTGACTGAGTTTCAGCTAAGGTCTGGCTGTGAGTGAAGCTGTACTCAACCATATAGCTATCGCTGACCCAGTCTCTGCAGCCTCCAGAAATTCTGAGCAGAAGTAAATATTTATTCTTTTAGTAACCTTCTGGGTGATGTGCTACTCAGAGAAAGATAAATAAGAAAAGGCGGTTAGTAAGTTGCAATCCTGCCAAAGTAATTGTAATTATAAGTTGTCTTAGTTTTTGCAGCACCATCATTTGACCTATTCGATGAAGAGACTAAAACTGGAATTTCTTGAGCTTAGCTTTTTTCTTCACTGTTTCAGCTCATGTGACCTATCACCAAGGTGCTGATATTGCTGTAAGGGGAAGAGAGCATTTCTGTAAGGTATCCCTCGTTATGGTTTCCTGGAAGAGATGCTGAGAAGAACTGGGAAGAAGAATTAGCCACTGTATGTGCTGTGGTGATTCTTGCCAAGACTTCTTACTCCCAGCAACTCACAGGTCTTGCCCTGGAAAAGCATTGCTTAGCAACGTTGCTAGCTAGGTATCTGATGGTTATTAAAGAATAGATGATAATATTTTTTTCAGTAAGGTTACATTGCACTCTAACATTGTAGAAGTTTCAGAGGTACATCTTAGTGAATCAGCATGTATATGTATGACATGAAGTCCATCATTGAAAGTTCAGTTTTGTGCTTTCAGGAGTGTTTTCTAACCCCTTGCTATTCAAAATAGGGTTCTCAGATCAGTAACATTGAGATCTCTAGGAGCTTACGAGAATGTGGAATTCTGACTCAGTTCTGACTCAACTGCTCAGTCAGACCCTACATGCTAATATGATTCCTGGGTGGAACCTTACAGAAGCATTGGTCTCTCCCCTTGTCAAAAGCATTGTTATATATGATATGCGATATATATGTGATGTGATATATGTGATGAGATATGATATGGGATATGATCATGATATATATGATGTGAGATATGATATAACATGACATGACCCAACATAATATAATACAATAGTATATATAGCTAAGGTGTTGCAGTCCTTGGAGTCAGAGACCCTCTTGTTCTACCCTGCAGAAAGCTGCCACTGTGTGCTCAGTGCCTCACTGAGAGGCACTCACCGTCCTTGTTACACCATATGTAATTATCCATGTCGTAGTGTTGATTCACTGAAACAGCTTTTACATGGTCTACCTGGTGTTTCCAGGGACATGATCCAGGACAGACTTAAGCTTTAGTTTGCTGCGTTATGCTCAGGCTGCTTTATGTTGAAATCCCAGTCTCACTGTCTGTGAGTCTGTTTGGGAGAAATTACTTTATCTCCCAGAGTCTCAGTTACTTCACTTGAAAAGCAGGATAACAACAATTCATTTGCATTTTTAAGACATTGATTTAATAAGAAAAGAAATGTGAATGTACCTGATGCAATGTGTGGCATGTGGTGGACATTTCATAAACGTGCATTTTCTTTTTTTAAATATTTTTAATTGAACACACACATGCACGCACACACACACATATGTGTGTGTGTGTATATATATATATATATATATATATATATATATATATAATCATTGTCTACCCCAAGGGTCTCCCATCACCTTATCACCCATGAATGATCTCAGTCTTTTGTGCCCTCCCCCTCCACCATTTTTTCCCTCCTCTCCCATGCTATGTTTCAGTTCTATGTCTTTGGCAGTTTTATATTTTTCTTGTTCTTTTGTTTGTTTGTTTCCCCTAAATCCCTCATATAAGTGAGACCATCCCATATTTCTCTTTTTCTTGCTGGCTTATTTCCACTAAGATGATTCCATCTAGCTCCATCCATGTTGCTGCAAATGACATAAGGTTGATTTCTTTAATTGATGCATAATATTCCATTGTATAAATATACCACATCTTTTTCAGTCATTTGTCAGTTTGGGGGCATTTGGATTGTTTCCATATATTGGCAGTTGCATATCATGCTGCAATAAATGTGCATTTTCTTTGTAGCTGATCTGATTGCTTAAATGAAATAGGCTTACATGATTTTACTTTAGAAAAACAAAAACCTCTATTGGGGAGTCCTGAGTTGCTGATTTATAGGTTTTAAGGCAGGAAATGACTTTTTAGATATTCCAGGAACTATTTCTGAGTGACCCACTAGAGAATACTTTGTTAGTGGTCATTGACTATTGGAGAACCCCCCACCAGTCCCTTTGAGGGAAAAGGTCTTTAACCCATTGTTTTGCCAGATTGTACAAAAGTGAGCCCACCTGAACCTAGGAAACTGAATTGCTGCTGCTTTTTCTTTTTTTTTTTTCCCTTACTCCCCTTCAGCAATGTGACCTTCTTTCTTGTGTCAGCAATGAACTCAGAGAGCTCTACACTGCCAGCTGTAGTTCAGATAAACAGATTTGTATTAATCCACGGAGTAATTGGGAACATTTCATCTAATAAGGCATTTTGCTTAGCTCATGCCAACTGACCTAGGTGAATAAAAGATGTGCTGTATCATCTGCTTAGGAGGGAAAATTTGATTGTGAACATACTTCTGTGGTGTCATGCTGTATCCCCGAAGAAAAATTGGGAGATTCAGAGCTGACCTGAAAGACACAACCATTTCAAGTGAATTAATGTCCCCCTGAGATCTGCAAACTCCATTCCTCAGGGACCAGTTTCAAGCATTCCTGGAGCAGTTACACTTTTTATTAGACTCTTCTCATTCATGTACTTTTATGTAAAGAGTAAAGTGAAATTGTCTCATCATTTAACAGTTTAAGCATACCTGAAATGGAGCAAGCAGCGTCCTCTTTATAGTCACTCACACTAACAGATGATACACTGCAGCATGTGGAGAGAGTTAAAATCATAGCATAGAAAGTTAAAAAATTATTTATTGTTTGATCCAAAAAGTTGTTTTTGCTAAGAGCTATTGACAGAACAGCAAAGACTATCAGCATTGGGGTGAGACAAAAATATAGTCTACTGAGGTTTTGCATAATGGAGAATATTCTACCCATTAGCTTCCACTATATTTTGCATGGGCTTCCTGTAACATGTACCTATATAAATATGTACTTTGAATCTATAATTCAATTATATTTACCGTAAGCCTTGTTTGAAGAAAATATACTACACTGCCGTTCATGGAAGCAATATAAATCTATGTTTATCAAAGAAACCAGTCTGGAAACACTCAAGAGGTGCTTAACAGAAAGATCTCAGCATGTATAATATAGGGTGGTGTCCACTAGCTACATAAAATGTGTGATTTCCCAAGAGAAAAGTACTATCTCTGACTTCTCTACAGGTGAAAGGAATAGATGAAGTAAGTGCCTGTGTTCACATCCTTTGGAAGACACTGAAATTTGCTTGAATCACTGCCCAGGGAGCCATGCTGTACCAGCGTCTGACTTACCAGAGCACAAAATAAGTTTATCCTCACATTCTGGGCTATATAATAAAGAGACAGATCATATTGTGGTTGGCAGCAAATTGGATCAGAGCCATGTAGTATAAAATATGAGTGACTAAGAAGTTGCTTAGAGAAAAGACAAGACTTTAGCCAGAAAGAACTATGGAAGCCATTAAATGATGCCTCTGGCTCTTATATTTGGACTTCCAGATACAGGAAGGTTTTGTGCAAGCATCTGCTTTTCTAGATGAGGCAGTGAAGATTGGAGTAGTCAGGGGTTCAAACTCCCCAGGATCACATGAGAATCCTGAATTTTCCTTCCCACCAAATCTGCCTTTATGTTTGTTTCTACTCAAACGCACAAATAAATACTGGTGAGTTATAGACCCTTTGTTTACTAATATTACTCCTTCTTAAATAACCTAGCATCATAATTTTTGTCATATTCACATGAAATCTATCTTAGTTCTTATTTACATTGCTAATATTTATTCATGGAATATTCTCATTTATCCTTGTCATAAAAATCTCTGATGTATATTGTGATTTTTAATAGTAAGCATAAGACAGTTGTACTATTATTAAGATAAAGATATTAATTTGTTGACTGTAATCATTCTTTTTTTTTTTTTTTTGAGACTAGGTCTCGCTATTTTTGCTTGTGAAACTGCAGGCTCTCGTTGCCCAGGGTACCACAGACTCAAGCAATCCCCAGCCTCAGCTTCCCAGGAAGCTGGGATTACAGGCGCACGCCACCACGCCCAACTATTTTTTTTTCTGGAACTAGATCTCCCTACGGGCCTCAGGCAGGACTTGAACCACGATCCCTAGCCCCAGCTGCTTCATAGGCTGAAGCTTACAGGCACGAGCCACAGTGCCCGGCCCTGCAATCATATTATTTAAAAGCTCATTTTATGAAACATTACTACTCCTGCATCCAACAAATGTTTGCCAAAGAATGAATGATTATAAAATGTTGGGTTAGCCTCCACTGGGAGATATATCAGGATGAATGAAGTTATCATCTAGGCTTCCCAATCATCTCAAATTTAATAGACTGTAGAGACATACAGATGGGGTGAAGAAAAAATATTAGTGAAGAGGGCAAGTGCTGAGTTGAAGCTGAACCTGATAGCCAGTGATCACAGGGGCATAATTTTGAGATCATCTTGTTCTCTCTATGTTCACCCGATTTTTAAGTCCCTACAGAAGTCTTGCACATGAAAAGGTGCTACAGAAAGCAAAGAAAGCCAAGAAACCAGAGAAAAGGGGAATCTAGAAAAAGAGATTCCCTAAAATACAATTAGAAGAAAAGAAGTTCCCCTTCTAGCTTCCCATTTATCTTCAATTTTGTTTTAATTCCCTCAATACATGGTGAACTGTGCTCATTGCACCACAAATACATAATATCAGAACCCTCCACATGTCACACATTCTGTAGATAGATTCAAGCCAGACAGAATAACAGGGACCATCCAAGGTCAATATGTTTCCAAGTTACAAGACTCCATCTCAGAAAACATCTCCTGTGACACCAATCTTGATTGTGCCAAGAGCAGTGCTTAAATACAGCCATCTCCATCCACCGATTTGGAAAGATTTTCCTTCTTGACCTGTTCATTTATGAGGATGGGGCTTCACTAAACTAATTATTTGATAGCTTGAGATTCTGGTTCTCTGGCTCAGGCAGGTTCCAGACTCTCTTTTGTAACTACTAGAGAAATGGAAGTGACATGATGTATTTTTGTTGCAAGAAGAGATGCTTTCTGGTTTATGTCCACAGTGAATGTGGCCATAAGATCAGCCCCGTTCCCATGCAGACTGCACATAGGTCATCATTGCCTCTGACAACCCAATTAGTACAGAAGCCCCTCACCCCACAATCACCCCTCTCTCAGGAACATGCAAGTGGGAACCGTTGAGAACTGCTTTGTCTTTTACTCTCTTCTCCATCAGAAATTCTTTCATTAATTCTGCCAGCACTTGTGCTTGACTAGAACCTTGAAACAAACCAAACATTCCTGTCTTTGAAATGAAGACTGTACATTAGTGACTGAAGTTTGCTAATATGTAGAGTTTAAAGTGGAAATTTGCTTCACTGGATACGGTGAAGAGAGAATCTTCCTTGGATCCTATAACTGAAAAATAAAGAGACAGGAGAGAGGAAGGGAGAGGGTAAGGAAGGGATAATAGGAAAGAGAAAGAGTGGGGAATGGGCTGATACGTGTCTATGGTGGCAGCTGCTGCTTTGAAATTCTCTCTTAATGTGGTTGCATCTCAACAGCCAAACATAGCAGGACTAGAACAGCCATGCTTCTTGAAAGCTTCTGGGTATGTTGCAAAGCATTGTTTTATTCTTTCATTCTAAAAGGAGTCTTATTTTCCTAATAGCTCTGCTAAACTTAGGAATTACCACAGGAAAGTTCTATGTTTAACAGAATCTTCAAGCTGAAGCTCTCACACTATGAATCCCATATCTGTGCTGTTCAAAAGGCAGAGGGTTCTGCTAATCTTCGAGGCACTGGCTGTGTCTCCATAGCTTACTCAGAAGTCCTTTTCTCTGGACACATGTTTCACACTGAACGTTCAGAGGAGTCTGAGTTTAGGGTACTATTTAGTGATTGCTGTTTTTCCAGGGTGCTGATTATGTCCCTGTTTTTAACTATGCAATATGCTAGGATGTTTTGGCAGGCTGTGAAGGTTTTGAGTAACAAGTAGTCATAAACTCGTACACATGTGTTCTTTTACACTCCTGTTATCGGTGGGTATGGTTTTTAACACAGTGGTTATTCACCTACTACTCTGTATTTTCTGAGAATGAACCACCTCTAAAATCTCACACCAATAAAGAAAAAAAAAGACTTTTCAAATATCCTTGTTTGAATAGTCACCATACACCTAGAAATAATTTTGCTTTCCCAATATTTCATAGACCCTCTCTGTCACAAAAGTTTAGAATTAATAGATTATAGGATGAAAGAATAGAATGAATAAAACTTAGGACTATGCAGAATCTCACTCAAGTTCCAAATGAACTCATTAATTAGTTGTCTGGGTTGGAAAAGTCTTCTGTTGTGTGAGTTACAAGAACAGTTCCTTTTGTAGATTCTCAAGTAGAGGGTGGTAACTATCTTGGCAAAATGACATCTTTTCCATCGGGCACCCCATCCTTGACTTCCCAGTCAGATGGTGGGGCCAGGCTTTATTGTGGTATCAGGTATCTCTCATGTTCCCACAGCCTATCTGTACTAACATATCATACACAATGGTAAAAGTCCATTACTTATTTTATGGTCTTCATAGATTGAAGTTTCTTCAGGGCAGACACCATCTACCACACAACTAGGTGTATAGATGCCCTTCTTTAGTGATTACTAGTTCCTTTCCTTTTCATTTGTTCCTAATACTCTTTCAACACTCTTTTCCCACCTCTCTTCAGGCAGAAAAGTAAAGATTAGAATACTAAATTTGAGTGTCTAGTTTATGTTTGCTATTGTCGGTCATGTCTTTAGCTTTACTTATCATTGATTAATAAGTAGAAGAGAATCTATCCTTCTGGAAAGAGAGGAACCTGGAATTCCAGTCAGGAGTTACTTCAACTTTACTTCTGCAGCTCTTTCACCATGACACAATACAAAAACAAAAGTCTGATGTCCTTTTATATCATAAAGTCAGATGTTGATGAAGGTGGGGGGAGTTCAAGTTCTTTCCAATTATTAATGAGAGTATCATTTTGGAAACTTTGCAATTTGGCAGTGCAACCTATAGTCACACACACATGGCGCGCTCGCACGCACACACACACACACACACACTAGCAAACCTTCCCCTCAGTTTACATACAAGAACACAAACACAGTACATGAGTTCAAGGATGCTTACAAAGCAAGCTTATTACTTCATTGTTTACAGTGGTAAATATGTTGGAGAAAAAGTGCCCCATAAAAAAATGTAAAGGTTATATAAACTGCCTATCAGTATCAATGCAACGCTCCACCCCCGCCCCGGGGGGAGCCCGGCGTAGGGTAGGGTCCTCCACTGGACAATCCGGAAACTGTTGATCAGATGCCTGGGGGTGGCCCCAGAAAAAAACCTTATCCAACAAGCCGCTGCAGCTACTGCTTGTCCCGCAGCTGGAGCCACGGCCGGAACCACCACTACCTCCACCACCGCCAGCCCTACCGCCCTGTGCAGTCGCCGCCGCCCAGAGGAATTTTTTTTTTTTCACACAGGGAGACACCAAAATTACATTTTTGAAAAAATCCTTAAAATTATATATTAGGCTATTTCAAAGTCAACTCATAAACCATAGTATAGCAGAGAAAGTTTAGAAGTATATTTTCTGTTGATATGTTCCCATAGAGGCAAAGAGCTGATTGTGGATAGAGCTAAAAGACACCTGATTTTATAAGGAATGGTACTTTTATAATAGCTAAGGCATAAAAATCATAAAGTCCTTAGTTAGGGTGGCTTCAATGCAAACAAAATAAAGCAATAGTCCATGTACAGGAAGAAGAATCCATTTTTTTTTCCCACAGGGTCACCTGTTCATTCACTCCACATACTTACCCATCTGCAACCCCTCCTCCCTTGCTGAGCTGTTCACGCTGTTCACTTAGGTCTGGGCACCTCACTGCCCTCTGGCTTGTTAAGATGTGCAAGCTTTGCAATGTCTCCTTACAAGCCCATTCTGCCTGGATAACCTTTACTTCAAAATCACTAGCCATATATGCCTTCTGTTTCAGTTTCTCCAAACTGGAGAGACAGTTGCATGTAATTCAAGCAGGTATTAAGATTATCAGTCACATTCACCTACTCAAATAAAAATTGTAAATTTTATTGCCTCTCTAATGGAAAATAGTAAGAAGAATTCCAGAAATGTCCATAGTGCCCTGATTGTCTGTGGCATGGTTTTTATTTCCTTATCAACATAACGTTAGTTTACAACACTATATTTGACTTAGGGGGAGTAGTTCACACATCCTCAGGAGTCTGCCAGCCCCCCAACTCTACCATCCAAGCACCCATACTTCTTTAGCCTAAGCCATTGGGATTTATGGCATTATTTTAGGAGTAGGAAGAAGGCAATCCTTTGCCCTAATTCTCTCCAGTACAACAATTCATATTCAAAATTCCATGGTTTTTCATTTATAAGCTTTCAGTCTGGAAGTAAAATCTAAATTTTATTACTTAATTTGATGTTCCAGACCTTGAGACCACAGAATTCCTGAGACCTCCTTGAGGGGAAGTCAAGGATGAATAAAGAGTACCTCTTTATTCTCAATAATCCCCAGGTGAAATTTAGTATTTCCAATTATTAATGTGTGCATAGTTGGTGACTTTGTCACAATTACTTTCACATCACATGATAGTGTTGCAAATATGGCAAATCGTGCTTACCTTCATCATTTCCTAAAAATTACAAATAATTTTTAAACTTGCTGTCAAGAACGTTATTCAACATGCTACTTAAAGGACATACCATATTACGTATTTGCTTTTTAATGTTTTGATAACCATCTTTCATTGTAAAATGTTTTTCACAGTAACAATTTGGTAATATTTTAAAGCACCATTCTTTTAAGCATCATTTGACTGACAAAATGAGCCATTGCATGAAAAGGTTAAGTTTAAGAGCCACTAGTTTAAAGCATTCCTGTTCATTTCACTATGGTACAAAGAAAGGTTCTGGAAACAATTTTTGCAAGTGGGAAGACTGCTTCATGCATGTGGTGGCACAGAGTATTCATGAATAAGAACAAGATTCTGACAAGCTGGGGTCATCAGAAGATAGTTCCCAACCCACTGTTTACATTTTCTCTGAAAAAGAGCCCCCTAACCTTAGTGGGAAACAGCTGTTAAACATACATGTTCTAAAGGCAGCCTTTCTTCTCAGCTTCCTTGTTTAGCCTGCCCTTTTCTCACTCTGATATCTATTTTGATCCTTCTGCCGTGCATGCTTCTACCACAGGAAGACAGAAGAAACATAACAAGCAAAAGTTAAGCCAAAATGTTTACAGTCACCATAGTAGCTTTGTGAGAAGTTGACTAGGAAATCAGAATAAAATAGCAGATAGATAGATTTCTTTATTTCTGGATCCCAGAAAACTGAGAATTTTTTTTTTCTGTGAAGAACAAGTACCCCATGAGGATCTTGCATACATCCAGGCACCCTGGGTGTATGACTTTGGTTTTCTTTAACAGAGCAATTAGGAAGCTTGGCTCTCATTAACAATGAGTCTTTTAGGGCTCACCTCCCCACCTATTCACTCACATCCTCAGTTCCCTTATCAACATCATGAGATCATTTACAGGATCTGGCACATTTGCCCATAAGTACATTGCCAGCTTGAGTTATCTCATGAGGTTGAAGAAACATGATGGTATTGTTTTCAATTATTAAGAGCAAAGTCTTTGGAACCAAATAGATTATTTACACAATGATATTTACATAAGTATTTGCGTAAGGGTATGGACAACGTTTTTATTCTCTGCCTCCATTTCTGTAGCCATCAGTAAAACTGGAATAATTGGAATAATAAAAATGCCTGCTTTTTAGGATTGCTGAAGGTTTTCAGCAAGGCAGCAAGAATACAGACTGTGATACATGGCCTTGCGCATGTCAGCCTTAGCAGGCTGGTCCAGTTCTCCCACCCTTCTCTGGATTTCTCCCTAGAACTGTTCTTAAACAACTGAGGTCCTCCAGGAGACCAGGACGGGTCCCTGTCACAGACAAGGAAGCTGCCCCCTGGGCCTGATGGGCAGCTATCATTGAGGGATTCCAAACACTATGTTTTCTGCACCAGATGTGGTTTGCCCACAGCATCCCTCCCAGGGAAACAATGGAAATGATGGCATGCAGGACTTCCTACATGTTTCTTCTTAAGCAGCAATGGTGATCCCATGTTCACATTTCATGGATCTCCGTTGTGCAGCAGAAGGAAGCATAGCTGCATTCTATAGCTCCCATGCAATTTAAATACGGGATGATATTCATATCTAAATCAGTCTTATGTCTTCTCCTCAGACTAGATACAATTAGGTCTGGTGAGGCTTCAGAAGTGTTCATGCTTCCTATTAAAAAATCACCATTTATTTTTCCTCAAGCAAAACTATGTCTTTTTATTTCAGAAGTTCATTCACGGTAGGTGTGAAAGCAGGGATTGCCATCTCAGTATTCATTAGACTCAGGATACATGTTCTTTGTCTCTCTGCCAATGATTAATTTCTCTTGTTCTCATTCCCTTTCTATTTGTCTTTCTCTTATAAACATGCTCTCTTTGTCTTTTGGAGCCAGAGGCAATGCTATCAAGCCTAACGTTCTATTTCCTTGATAACTCTCCGTAAAAATGATGATGATACACTATGGTTTAAACCAGATCATTCCAGATGTAATTTCTTATTAGTTGGTCTTCGTTTGGGGTATCGTTTATCTATAAAGACAATCTTAGGCTATATAAAGTGCATTTTCTAAGTTTTGTTTAAATAAACCTTTCCCATTTCACCTTGAAGGGTTGAAATTCAATTTGGTTGTACAACAATTTATTGAGTACCTGGTATATTAAAGATACCGGCAATGTGCAGTGTTGGATGTGCATAATAAATAATATTTGTAGAATGCATTATCATGTAGAAAGTACTTTCAGGATAGAGTGGCAGAGTTCTCATAACCACTTGTTTGAGGAGAGATCATTATTGCTCTTGTGCAGATAATAAAGGTAAGTCTCCCAAAGTTTAAAAAGCCTATTGGCTGTTTACCAGACAACTCATATGTGCCTCAGACATTCTTATTGACTCCGTATTCCCTCTTCTCTCTACCAAAATACAAACATGCCATTCTAGCCATCAGTGACTATAAGATACGTTAGGAGATAGGCTGACATTGCCATTTGATGTAATGTAATAAATTCTAACTGGTTCAGTCAGATTGTTATAAAATATGACTGGCTGAAGCTTGCGTTTTTGGCTTAGAAAGGCTTCATGGAAAATGACATTTTATCTGTATGTATAACTAAATTGGCTAGTTTCCATTTTTATTGTCAGATCTTACATACCCTTTCAGAGGATCTGATCATCACCTTCTCTTGAGCAAGGATCTTCTTGGGGGCATCAGGGATCTTCTTCAGAAACAAATCTGGTTGATACACTTTGAGAAGGGGTGTCCAGCCTTAATAGGAGACCCTTTTCTTGGAGGTCATTACTCGTCACTGACAATAAAGCAGGCCTGGACATTTGCAATAATGTACAACAGTGTTCCTCACAGTCTGGCCCAGCACTGAAGCATCTCAGTCTTTCAGATGCCTCCTCTAACCCAGACACCACAGGCTCCTCACTTGTTTGCCCATCCTCAAATGATAATTATCAAATTGATCCAAAATCCATTTTGAGCAGTGTATCCATTTCATAAACATGTATTTCCAGAATGGCATTAAGGGAGCAAAGAAGGTAATGATCTAGGTAAAGATATTCTGGTCCTTTCTATGTTACAATATGTCCATAGTTCTTCAGCTTACTCATGGAAAATATTTGCTTATTTTTTTGATTCTTCCTCCTGTCTTTCTTTCATCCACCCCATGACTATTTGCTTTGGCGTTAACCTTCCGTGTGTTCCTCTCATGTTCTTCTATTCAGGAAATATTTGAGAACCACTAATAATTACATAATTGGGGACAGCTTGACCAGAGTTGTGCTTTCATTATGCTTTTATCCTTGCACACAATATGAGTCCAAAGAAGAAACTATACCAAGAAGAATCTTCTCATTGATGTTGAGAAGAGATGATGTTGATGAGATGCCCCAACAAGATTACTAGGAGTAGTAAGAGAGGAAAGAGACCCATGGAAGGACAGTAAACTGTGAAGTTGGTTCCCTTACTACTGTACAGGACTGGACTCTGGATTTGTACAGAGACCCTCCTTAGGAATGCCTCTGTGGTACTGTGCCTGCTTGAAGAGGACATCACTTCTGCCAAATGATGTGAGAAATGGTTACATAGTGTCACTGGGAGCATGTGAATGACTAGTTGTCCAAGTCTGAGGTGATGACAATGTTGATGGGAAATGGCCATTGGTCTTTGTGACAGATGATAGTCGCTGTTATTGATATAGAATTTTTTAGCAGAGGAGCTGACTGAAGAAGAGGCTAAAAGGGAGAAGAAAAGAGAAACTGAAAGTAGCACAGGAAGAACTAGAGATGAGAAGGTGAGGGCTATCATTCTCCTGAAATCCAGTGAAAAATGGGTGTAAACAACTCAGTGATGGCAATAGAGAGAGTAGTAAACATGCTGGCAAGAGACCCACTCACTACTGACATCTAAAACAGAAGAATGGTGCAGGAAGACTGTCATGGCATGAAGCTGTCCTGCCCAGGGTGGTTAACACCCCATCTCAAACTGTATCACCCAATTTGTTTCTGAGGAACAAACCAGTGAAGACATCATGTATCCTTTTAGTTTGGAGGACTCAAAATGATCTCAGTGTTTGGCCTGTCCTGGATGCATTCTATTCATATTATCTCAGTAGCTGGTCATCACCTTTAACTGCATCTAGCAATTACAAAATATTTTTGCATAGAATAAGAATTTGTTATGGGAGATAGAGGAGGCAGTGTACCTGGGACTTATTGATTGATGTTTTTGTGTTTGATTTCGCTTGACAGAGAACTTCACCTGAGCAAAGCTAAGATTAACTAGGCATGATGGTAAATAACCTCAGAAGCACAAAAGTGATCCAGTGATGAGGAAGTCCATCACCATTTTGAGTAGATCCACATGCAACCTTATCTCCCAGTCATCTGCCTCTTAATATCTCATAGTTATTCTTTGTAAGTTGAATGCTAACCAGAGAAAGCAGGGTGATCACACAATAGTGCCCATCGCCCCATCCCTAAGCTTGGTGAACTGTATGCATTATTGAGCCCACTCAGACTCTATAAAGGAAAATTATTGAATGAATCTGTAGTTATCCTCATACATCTTGATCTTTTGATAAGGTTTGTGTGTGTGTGTGTGTTTTAAACTATAGCTGCTGATGATCTATCAAAGATGGCACCCGTTTCCACAGTTTTCCTTTTGATCTCTTCTATAGGGCTAAAATTCTGGATTACATTTACCAGGGACAACTATTTAAACATGGTCCTGTTGAGTCATAACCATTACCCTTTCATTTCCGACTTCCCATATGGAAAACATATCTTTTCTTGCAATTTATTAAAGTTTTGATCAAATGCATACCACATTAAATGGTTGCAGTCCTACAGTGAATCCATTCAGGCTATTTAAAAACCAGCCAAAATTTACAGTAAATATCATTGCTGAAGTTATCCATGACAAAGTCAGAAACCCTCATATGTACATTGAGGATAAAGTATTCAGTTTCATCTCCACATCCAAGTCGGATGAGTGACAGGATTCTGGGTGGCATGTGGGTACATGCTTTCCTAGTCTGTAATTCCTGCTAGAGAATCTCAGACCTATGTTATATAAAATGTTCCTGCTTTGGTCTGTGAATACTGGTTCCCCTGTAGGGGCTTGGGCAGAGAGCCCTCCAAGATTCATATCCAAGTTGCAGGCTTAACCAGCCTCCAAGGAAATTCACTTGCCCACCATGCATTAGGAGAATATATAAGTGAGTCTCATGCGTAGAAATAATAACTGAGTGTGTTCTCTTTAAAGTATTTATTGGTCTTGTAAAGAAGAGTCCTGAAAATATCTTGGGGGCTGTATATTCTCATAGCAAAGAGCCATTCCTTTTTTTACAGCCATATTTATCGCCAAAAGCTATTAATTCATTTAACAAATAAGTGATTGAATACTTAACCTGTGCCAGTTACTCTGGTAGATAGTAGGGTTCTTGAGAACAAATTTTTCAAGATCTTCTTTAACCCTTTGTCTCTCTTCTTGCCTGTGGTCGACAGCCAAGTGTCTAGTTAACTCATCTAATCTTTCCATCAAAATCAACATCTCAGCTGCTTCACTTTCCATTCTTGAGCACTTTTCCTGTTAAAGAAATGTCTCCCATGTGGAGATGCCTGAAACCAAGGGGCAAAGGGCAGGTGTGTTTCTCTTTGGCCCATATGCCGTTCGTCTTGTGGGTGCATTCATATTTCATCTCAGATGTCCATATTATATGACACGTTCATGCTGTACTCGAACCCTGGCTCACTTCCAGCTCTGCTGCTTTCTAGTTTTCAGCACCAAATCTCTGTGGCTTGGCTTATTATGCCCCAGATGTATCCATTTGGAGTCTTTCCCTCAAGAAGCCGGGAGTCCCAGGGTGGTAATGTCTGAGACAAATGCTCCGAATTTCTGGTAATGAGTCCTGGTTCTGACTTCACCATGCTGTCACTTACCCCTCACAGAGAGCAGGATCTGCCAGACCATTATTTCCCTACTCCCTGAAACTCTGTTGGGGAGGCTTCACCTTCCAGCTCATTAGGAGGCCTCCAGATGAACCGATTTGAATTTCATGCTTGGGGAAATGAATTCATGAAACCTGGGCCTTTGCCCTTTGATTGTGAGGTCTTTGCTTCCATAGTAAAGAGACACAGTAGCCCCAGCGTTACTGCTTTTTTGGGAAGAAGTGAGACAAGGAGTGATGGGACCAACTTGCCCATCTAAATAAAGGTACCCCCAAAACAGAACTTCTGAATGGAGGCTTTCAGGGTGTCACACCATTGACAGAAAAGTCACTTAAATGAATCAAGGCTAACACAGGGATTCTTGACCACACAGACCCAGTAGGATGGAGCTAGTAAGCAGGGCAGTGCCACCTTGTCTGCCTGTTCTCTGTTGCTCTGACTTCTCAATTGGTTTTCTTTCTTTGTCCTGCCACTTTTTTTTTTAATTTGCAGTGGTAGGACAAATAAATAAGCCCACAGAATCCCCAGGGGCATGGCAGAAGGTGGAAGACACCCTTTCACCAAAGCAGGTATCTTCATGTGGAAACAAGCTCCTGTCTGGGACTTCTGACAAGTAGGTGAAACACAAGTTTTTTCCCTTTTATAGAGTGTGTGTGGAGAATTACCCAGTTTAACACCATGCAATCCCTCATTAGCTCTGCAAGATTTTCCCCCCAACTTTGAATTTTTTAATTAAAAAAATAGGTATGATACCATACCTACTTACCAAGATGATACCAAGTTAGAAACAAAGTTAAGCCCAGACCTGAACTTAGAATGAAAATGCACTTAACCATGGAATATCACATACACACACACACCACACATGCACACATATGCACACACATACACGCACAAATATGTTGGTCAAATCATGAGTCCCATTCCAAAGATAAATTATAGTTTTGTCAAGTCTCATGTTAATTTAACCATGCTCTCAATAAACTATTCAGTAAGCGATAGCAACTACAATTGCCAGTTGTTATTTTAGAGCTGAAAGGCCCTTATTCCCAGACTATCAAATAAAATATATAAATGAGCATGGTTGGTGGGCAGTTTTGTGTGAGAATCACATTCAATAAGACTGATCTACAATTCAGTCACTGACAGTGAGACAATTCAGTCTCAACTGCAGCATGGCACAAATGGCCAACCACTTGCCATGGGAAGACAGCTCTCCTTCCTGCCCAGACCTGCTGATACAGACAAGGAGAGAGGCATGCTGCCCCAGCCAAAAGGAATGGAGCAGATGTTCATAGGAGCTGCTGAGGCACACAGGGTAAAGGAAACACCTTATCTCTTAAGATGCCAAAAGGGGCATTCAGAAGATAGAAAAGCTGACATTTGGGTAAAAAGAAAGTGCTTTTATGTTCACCCTTCCTAGCTTTCTAGATTGACTTCATCAAAAATGCTGGATCAACAGAGGCAAAGTATTTATTTTTAAGACTAGGGCTGCAGACTCAAGCAATCCCCAGTCTCAGCCTCCCAGGTAGCTGGGATTACAGGCATGCACCACCGCACCTCACTGCTTTTTGGAGACCAGGTCTCACTATGTTGCCCGGGGTAGTCTCGAACCCGCGAATTCAAGCAATCCCAAGCCTCTTGCCTCCCAGTGCTTGGACTACGGCACAGAGGCAAAGTATGTACCCTTGTACCCTGTAACATTATTAGCCCAGTGTACCTACATTATTTGCCTGGTGTGCCTACAGGAGCCTCTCTGGGCACAGGTCCTCCCAGGGCACTCCTGGACCTTGTCCCCTGAGTCTTCTCACACTGGACATGTTCTCCCATTCTCCCACACAGGTGCTTTCTCCCCATGCTCTGAGCTAAGAGAGGCCCAGTAAACACTGGCTTATTCGTTCTGTCTCTTTCACCCTCCAAATAACTCAGCCCAATTAACTCTCTTCCCTTTTGTTCTTTCTTAATTTGCACTGTCTTAGATATGCTTGTGCCGGTCATTGAAGAAGTCTGCTTGTATTTAAGAAGAGATCGAAGACAATTTGTCCAAAGGACATAGTCACTTTTCTTCTTCCCCATCCATACCTGATCTGGTCTTGTCATGTTTATTTATTTCTTAAGTTTTACACAGCTTACCCTGATTGCAGTCCCATACTCTTTGTTGAAAACCCAGTGAAAAGCCTGAACTGGCAATAGTTACTGCTGCTTTTCTGGTATTCCCTAGCTGGTTTATCCATTTTGAGTCCTTGGTGTTAGTGTTTTCTTGTTTCTGGGCTTTTGCCAGTTTTGGAAGGTTTTGGACGTGGGATGTGCAGTGACTTTGTAAAGTGATATCTTTTGGAGTTTGTTTCACTCAGTACTGATCACAGCATCCAGGGTATGACTGAGCTCTGCCTTGTTTTCTCTCAGTCTCTGCTCCAGGTGCTTTGTTTTAGGATTTGAATGATGTACTTTTTGTTTGTTTGTTTGTTTGTTTTTTGGTTGGTTTGCTGGATTGAAATTTTTGAGGTTAAACGTATTTTCCTTAGTAGGAAAATGATGACTGACATGATTTTTTCCCTCTAAATCTCCACTAGGCATCACTTTTAAATTTACCCAGTCCCTTATCCTAACCTAGTCTACTTTTCCAAGAGTGTTTAGATAGGCATGATGAGCTTGAGGTGTATGTGTGGGGGGAGGGCAGGGGGATAACTTTGTTTAATGATTTTATTCACCACGACATGTAACCTCTATATAGTAGTTTCATTCTAATAAAAAAAAAATTGTGAGTACCAATGTTAAGAACCATCTGGAAAAAATTTGAGTTTGTTCAGCTCCTAAAATATCATCGAACATAGCACATAAGTATATGTAAAAGGGCTTCATTTAATCATTAAGGAGGTACAAATTTGATAAAATATGATATCTTTGCTCACCCACAAGAATGTCTGAAATGGAAAAGGTAGACAACACCAAGTGTGGCAAGGTTGTAGAAGAGCTCAAATTCTCATATACTTTTGGTGGGAAGATAAGCTGGAAAAAATCACCAAGGGAAAATTCTGGCAAATTCCATTGAACTGAACTATATGCCTACCATTGGAGCTGAGCTAGTTATCCTCATCTTAGGCATGTGCCCACTTCTAAGATGTATTCACCATTAGTAAGACAAAGTTGTTGATAATAGCCACTAAGGGAAATCTAGCCAGATATTTGTGTTGTATTTACATAGTGAGATTCTATCATGAAAATCAGTTATATTAAAACCAAACAAACTTGCATCAAGAAAAAAAGTTAATGAATTTGAAAATATAGTAATGGGATTTAAAGAAAAACTAAAGTAGAGAAACAAGTAATTTGGGCATTAGAATTCAGGTTATTATCTCCCTTAGAGAGGATAGTGCTTGGGAGGTGATAAGGAGATTGCCTGGTTGCTGTTAATGAGCCTTAAACCATGTACTAGTTACATGGTGACCTCATTTTAATTATAACTGTGCAGAACAAGCTAAATAATTATGATTTATGCACCTTGCCATTGTGACATTGAACTTTAGTTTTTAAAAAATTACCTTAAAGGAAAGAATATTATTTAATAGTTTACTAATTTTATCTTCTAGTTATTGATGAATTTTAAAAGTTAATGGTTTGTATAATGAGACTTAGACTATACACATTTTTTTTACCCACAGGAAGCTAATGAATAATATCAGTAACCTTTAAATATTATTAAAATTGTATGTGAAAGAATATCATGGCCATAGAAAAACTATAAGTTACTTTTCTCAGCATTGAAGGAAATAAACTTAACTGTTGAAGCTTTTTTTAATTCTGCAAAAGGAAAAAGGTAATCTTTAGCTCAGTCCTGGAAAACTCTAGAAGTAGGAAAACAGGAATACCTTATCATTTTGCTGTTTTATCAGACATTCTCTGATATGTCTGATATTCTCTGATATGGGAGATAGGAAGGAGTCAAATTTAGCATATTTGACTCTCCACACTGAAGACTGTTGAAGACACTTTGTATATGCATGTAACAAGTAATATAGTTACCTCTATCATCAAACCATGACATTGTTGTCTGATTGACCAAGGTTTAAGAAAAAGAAGTCATCACCTCATAGTGACTTCACTAAAACTTTTCATATAACCTGGCTCTGTTGCAATCACATAGACATGCTAGAAATAAAGTTCTGAAAGGTAAAAATGACAGCGATTTAAAAAATGCTTTGTAAAGCAATGATAAGACATATAGAAAGAACATCAGACTAACTAAATGGTATTTTCTTAAAAAATGAAGACAACCTTGCTATTTCTATCAATGAACACAGGATTGATTGTGAATAATACACTCCTGTTAATAATGAAACCTGACAATTCCATTAGACTAATATGCAACAACTGCACTTTAATTCTCTTGATGAGCTTATCATTCATTTTTTCCAGAGGTGAAGAATGCCAAATGGAAGCAAAAGTATTTAGAAGGTTAAGTGAAGGTGCAAATTTAAGAAATAGAGGGATTGTTTATTTTTCTCCTCTTAGTTCAAGTGATAGAAGAATATCAGGAGTTACACTGTCAATTCTCCAGTAATTCATTAGTCTATTTTTCACTTGCTATGAACAGCTAGCTACATTTTTGTCAGCCAGTTCATTGACTAATTGTTCACTCTAATTCCCTGGAGCCAGATGCTTAACCCATTCAAACAAACTTGAGACCAAGAGTCCATGAGACTAAACTCTGTTTTAATCAACTTAAAGAAAGAGCAGTGCCTCCAAATTTATGAACTATTAAGTAATTTGAATGTTATAGGTAGACTCTGAGATGCAATCTCTGTGTCCTTGAACAAATCACTCTACCACTAATGAAGACTGGTTTTTGCACTTTGGATACGGAAGTGTTTTGAGAAGCTCTTATAATGATACAAGGTCATATGGAACAGTAACTTATTTCCATATGACCAGGATCCAAATAAGCATTCCATTAAGGTAATTGAAGCAAAGATGAGGAAAACACATGTGCAAATGAAACTACTAAATGCAGTTTGAGGAAAACCAAATTGTATTTAACTGTGAAAGGTAAAGTATAAAAAATTAGCAGTATGCATAGGCAACAACTCTGAATATTCTGTGTGTCACTTTTATTCAATATTTATCTGTCATTGTGATAGGAATGATAAACTGAATTTATGAAAATGCATTTTAGGGAAACTTAACTATTCCATAACTGTCTCAAGAAATGTGCTAAATACCCATACTTAATTCTAAGTATCTTGGGAAGTAAAAACAGTAAATAAGAATTAATCCAACTCTTTCAAGAAACATAAGAAGCACTAATGGAGAAAAGCATCTAACTTGCTTTTGGTTGTAATTGTATTGTTTTGTTAATATAAATGATGTTTGGCATAGATTTTACACATCCATAGACATGCAGGGAATGCAGGGATCTCAAGCAAATAATCAGACATTTTCATGGAAGTTGAGAAAAGAGTAGGTGTCACCAACACAAAGGTCTCCATCTCCAGGGGACAGAGTGTGGCATAATTGAGTGAAGTGGGCAAACATTGGTAAGAGAGTGAACTAGCAGAGACCAAGGGAAAATGAAGAGTGAAGAGTGCATGTTTTTCAAATGGGATTCACCTGGCCTCTGCTAATGATTACCGTATATCAGGATCTTTATGAGGGAAGCTTCTGATTGCTTCTGATTTTGATGTGTCACCTCCATCTGCTTTTAATTTTACAAAACTTTATGTGTGTTTATATATACATATATATGTACTGTATATGTGCAGATATATTTTGTAAAAATATATAGGTTTTTTTAATATTATATACAAACTTACTACATTCTACATATGATATACCATTGGTATCTGGGGGAATTGGCTCCAGGAACCTCCACAAATACCAAAATCCACTGACACTCAAATCTCCTATAAAAATAGCACTGTATTTGCCTATAATCTATGCACATTCTCTTCTATACTTTGAATCATGTCTAGACTACATATGCTATCTCATAAAATGTAAATTCTATGTAAATAGTAGTTATACTATATTGTTTCTGGACTAGTGACAAGGAAAAAAAAGTCGATATCCATAGCCAGCATATGCCTAAATATGTAATATGTATTTCAGACAAGTATTCCTTGAACCCACAGTTGCAGAACCTTCAAATATGGGAAGCCAGCTGTGCAAACCACATATACAGAGATAGATATGTAATATGCACAAATTCATATATAAAAATCAGTTTCACCAAAAATATATAAAGATCCTATTTGACCTGCAAAGCATTGATTTGCACTTTCTACATTGTATATGCCTGTTATGATGAGTGAGTATAACAAAATACAGCAGGAACTTTCCAGAAGATGAAATGATCAGGAGACAGCAAGAGAAGGTCGGTTAACACCAACAGGTCACCATGGATCATGTGTATGCTATGTGGATTTTTTGTCTCTTTGTATATGTAACAGTTAAATTATACTTGGTGAAAGCTCTGTAGTTATTGACCTCCATAGAATGAATTTCCAAGTTTTTCTGAGCACTATAGAAGCAACAGATAGGATTTGAGCAAGAGCAGCTCCCTTTGACTACCCGCACAATGCTAGCATGCAAGGAACGAGATACTGGAAGATACTAGAGCAAGATGCAGGCCTTTCAGCCTCTTGCTGTGCTAGCCTCACCTTATCAGGGACTAGTGCCTGGCCTGGGATAGTAGCTGTGAGGATAGAGAGAAAGCAGTTGGAAATGGAGATGCTGCAATTGAAGACTAGCAAATTGAAAAGGAAAGGCTTACAGGGAGACTAAAAGATTAAGGTTTTGTAACTTTTAGTCTGTGAATATGTAGAGGGATTAATGTTAAAACATGGTCAGGACTGTAAATTCCTATAAATCAATAAAGTATTTATTCATTCATTTTAGACAAATTGAAGTTGCAGTGTTTGCACAGTCCCCAAGTCTGTTTGGAGAGGCTTTGAAATCAGTTTTATGCCACATCTCAGATGAAAAGAATGTAAGGCATTTCATTTTCTTCCTCACTGAATTTAAAGACGTGCATACAATTCAGCTGTTTTTTTTTTTTTTTTCAATTCATTTCTAAAATTCTGATAGATTTCCTTTTATGACCCAGGCACAGAGCTCTTCAACAGACAGTCCACATTTCCAATTTGGCTTTGGAAAGTTCTCCCTTCCTATAGAGAAGCCAAATGAAATATGGCCACAGAGCAAATTAACTTGAAGAGTGTGCTTGGCATTTTATCTCTACAAATGCAAAAGGAAGAAGGAAAAAAGACATAAATCACTTTTCATATTCATATTTGTCATAACAGTTTCAAGATAAATTCCCATTAAATCACTGTGGCTGAAATGGACTCTCCTGGATTACTTATGAAAACTCCAGACTTGCTGGGTGACTTGTGACCCAAACTGCTATGCTGTCTCAGGACAAACCATTATCACTGTTTTATCTCTGTGCATCTTAAATCGCCCTGTAGATGGCGAAGTCAGGACTAGTGGGAAGCATCTAGCTTGGGCATCTGGAAATCACTTTGAAAAAGACTTTGAACTTGCAATAAATAACCATTTCAACTGGGACAGAAGCTGATTCTCTTGACTCTATTACTAGTATCATTCCCCGAATCTGTATTGTATGAACTCAGCTCAGTTCAATGCTGAAAATACTAACTAACTGGTTATTTTATGAGAGTCAAGACAAAATAAGAACTTTTCATTTCGTGGTAAGCACTCAGTTTCTCCTGTCAATTGTCAATCTAGAAGTACTATTTCTCTTTGAGGAAAATTTTGGAATTAGGTATTTGAGACTTTGCTGTATTTGTTCTTTCTAGATTTTTAAAAACTGCAATTTTTTCTCAAACATTTTTTCAGTTATTATCTATTCATTTTCAAGGAAATTTTTCTCAGCCTAATACTCTTTGGGTAGAGCCCTTGTACCCATTTAATTAATGCAATTTAAATTCTGTGATCATTAGGTAATACTATACATATATATTTGCATACATACATGCAATATTATGCATATATATTCACATATGTGTACACATTTGTATGTGTTCTTTCTTTGAGATTTTTTTCAGCCACCATCATTAACTGTATATTTGTCTTCATGTTGATTTCTTTTTCTTTTTTGCCAAATCTTTGTGTTTCACATTAGAAACTTTATTTAAAGGTCTTATAATCTTTAGCTGTTCATTTATATCTAAATAGGCATGAAAGCCTGCAACTATTTGCATAGGTAAATTTTGTCAACTGATTGATGCAAGCTAAACCTTCATTTGGCAATTTTAATAATTAGTATCCCTGAAACTTGTCTGTTGCCCTTGACAAAAGCCTTAAGTCCAGAGTCAACAAATTTCTTTCTAAAAAAGACAAGATAGCAAATATTCATGTTTCACCAGCTCTATGACCTAATTTGTAACTATCCAATTCTACCAGCTAAATGAAAGGTGCAGAGAACTTTCAAGAAGTCTTCTGTTTTCAATAGGATGTCCCAGTCTCAGCTGGTGCTGGCATGCTTGGGGTTAAACTTCAGTTCCAAAGTAGGATTTTCAGGGTTTATACTGGTTTAGTTTTGTCTGGACCTTTGTTTTGTTCCTCTATATTTCACATAAAAGTGACACCACCTGGTATCCATCTGACTTACTCCTGTTAGGGTAAATCCTTTTAGCACCTTCCATGGTGTTGGAAATGGCTACTTTGCTATTTATAGCCTACTCTGATAGAGTAATGATATTCTATTACGTATATATTACACATTTTTCTAATACAGTTTTCTACCTATAGGTACTTTTCATTTCCAAATTTGGCTATTGTAAATAGTGCTGCTAGAGTACCCTGATAGGGGAGGGGGTAGTGTGTGTATGTGTGTGTGTGTGTGTGTGTGTGGTGTGTCCCTTTGAATTAGCATTTTTGCATTCTTCAGCTTGATAGCTACAAGTGGAATTGCTAGATTGTGCGGAAGGAATGATTTTAATTTTTTAAAACTCCATACTGTTTTTTATAGGGACGTGAACAATCTACATCCCCACCAAAGGTAAATGAGGGTTGCTTTTTCTCCATATCCTCACCAACACTTGTTGTTTCTGGTCTTTTTGATGTGGGTCATTTTCATAGGGGTGAGGTAGGATCTATGCTCAGAATTTCAAGGTACGAGCTATCTTAGCTATTAGCTGCAGGCTCTGGGAATGAACCTACTTTCAAGCTCATTCATGTTGGTGGCAGCATTTACCTCCTTACAGTTGTAAAACTAAGGTCCTAAGGTTCTACTGTTTTCTGCCAGGAACACTCTCTGTTCCTTAGTGCCGATATGTCCCTTCTTTATAATCCTGTTCATCTTTAAAGGAAAAAATGGAGCATGAACTATTAATCCTCATGTCTTTCTCTCCTGCTGCAAACCAGAGAAAGCTCTCTGCCTTTATGTAATTGAGCCAGATTTACCTGGTTAGTCTTGTTTTTAGGTTGAAAAATTACATAAGCACATAAGTGATTCTTGATTTATAATTTACAACTTAGGCAGGGGCATATTTTGAGGGATCCTTTTAGAAATTCCTCCAGCTCCACTCATATGCATTCTGAAAATGCCTTTGGCACCAAGTCTGTGTAATAGATTTTACTCAGACTTTGAGTTAGCAGGGAGAACTATAAGTCAACTCGTAATGTTAAAAGTGGAATATCAAGTGTCATTGTCCTAAAAGACTTAGCTTTTCTCTCCCTTGGGGAATTCCTTGATGAATTTGTCCCTTCAACTGGACCCCAGCCTCTAATACTTCTGTGGGACACTCGCTTCTTCCTCCCATCTCTCCTTATTTCTAAATTTAAAGTACCTCATTATTACTTCCTCCAGTTTTCATATTCCCATTTCCTTCTGTAAGCAGAGCAAATTGGTTACTGAACCTCCTCAGAGACAATTTTCAGAGTGTTGGGTGAGTGAGGTAATTCATTTTTCATATCTCACTATATCTATTAAAAAGTGAATTTTCATTCTGCAATGGATTCTTTTTTCCCTAATCCCTATCATTTCAAATCATTTATATGTTCATACCCTTAAAAAATCTTTAACCAAAGATTCTTTTTAATTTAATGAATGGGATGAAATAACACTTGGAAACTTCTTAGCACATTTTCAGAAAAATAGCTGAAAACATATAATAAATATTTTTGTTGACTAATATAACTGTATATGGATCATTTAGTTCTCCTTAGATAACATCACTTGAAAAGCTGCCTATATCCAGAATGTAGTAATATATTAAAATTAAGTGATAAAAATAAACATTGACAAGCATGCTTTTTTAGTAGGTTTTCTATCAAGATTCAACATGATGTGGTCATGTTGTGAGATGCAACAGCTGGGTGACCAACACCAAGAACCCATTTACTTCAGATTCTCCAGTCTGTGCAACAGTTGAACTCTGTCTGGTGAACTAAAACATCTTGTTTCAGGTCAGAGATCCTATCTCCTGTGTTTTGAGTAACCAAATTCTGCTCAAAGAGTAATAATAATTAATATTGATTCTCACTGGGCGAGGCTCCCAGTATTGATGATGTCAGTGAAGATTATGTCTCCCCGGAAAACATGGGTAAATTTGTTGGCTGGGACCCAGTTAGAAGAGAGAAAGGAAAAGAAGCCTGTTATACAATAAGTCACGTACCTTAGGGGAAAATGCTACAGAAAAAGGGATCAACAACACAAGAAAATATCCAACTCAGTTGTCCACATTTAGTTTTTGTCCTCTTTTCCTTTTACTTGCTATATGTTAATAAAATGAACACTCATATCCATAACCTAATCCAAAATAAAAAATCATTTGTAGGTAGTACTCAGTAGACTCAGGGGTGGTACATTTTAATTCTCTAACAAGGGGAAAACAAAGGTCACAGACAAGGAGAACTTGTGAGTAGACCTCTTAGGGCTCGCTTTGGGGACCCCTCAGTGCTTAGGTCATGAAGAGATAGGAGCCAGGGGATGGGGTTGCAGGAGACTGGTGGAGAGAATACTTAGGTAAGATGGAGCAGCTGTATAGGACTACCTGTGGGACAAGTGTAACCCTTGCCTTTCTCAGAAGTAACCACTACAATGAATATTACATTCATTATTCTCTTAATTTACACCAGCATGACATACCCAAGCAGATTTACCTATTTACATGACTATAAAAAGAAAATACCTTTGGATCAATTTCTAAAGGACATTAACTAGAATAAAGAAAATGTGTCTGCTGAACTGAAAACCTAAGAAAGATGCTTTAGAGTTTTCTTAGGTGTGCTGGGAATTGGGAAATTAAATTATAGGTTACAACACAGTCCTGAGTTTTGTGAAGCAGATAGAGAAACTGCATCTTTGCCATTTCTACATACATAGATGCCTTCATAACATACATACACACACACTCAGGTTTCCTTAGGTCTAAATATTTTCAGTTTAGTAATTTTTGTCAGCCATTAATAGTCTGGTGACACCTCTCCCTGATAGCATCCTTATGCAGATTTAAGTCATGTTTGAAATGAGTTTGTTGAAGGGACAGGGACAGCAGTCACTCCTCACCAATTTAGAACAGGCTTCTGTGTTGCAAATGCTTTCTGGATAGTAACTAATCACAGAACCATCTTAGGAAACTCAAATCCATTTTATAATATGACCCTAAATCAATCATGAAGTATCTTTTCAGCACAAAAATATGTCAATGTTATTCTTTTTATATAACTCTTTTTTTTCTGTTAAAAGTAGTTGAAGTTGTTTTCAGATTATTCCTGGAAAACTGAGAACCAGTATGGGTTTTATAAATGAACTCCTGCTGAAGATCTGAAGTCAGATATTTGCTATGTAGATTTTGAATAGAATTATTTTGAATAGAAATGATGGTGGTGCTCCTGTTACAGACCCCACAGTTCCACAATTCCTCACTTCAACATTCCTGTCCTCCACATAGGGTGCATTCTTGGAGGTGAGCCTCTCTCAGTGACAAACACAGTATCATGGTCAGTCCTCAGTTTCCCTACTGACAACTCCAGTCACACAGCAGATATGAAGCCTAGTGAATAAAATGCCCTCTGTTCAAACAGATACCTTTGGGTTCTTCTTGGGCTCCTCAAGCAACAAACATCAGACAGATGATTAGGAAAAAAGAACAAACCAGATTACAAGTATATGGAAAATCCATGTAGAATTGGACTCTAAAACCACAGGACAAGATAGGGTTATATATACTGAGGTAAGGAGAATAGGGGATGGGGCTTCCAGGAGACAGGATAGGGGGCTCATGGAGAGTGGATGATCTAAAATAACATGTTTGCCCTGCCAGAATTTTCTCTGATAGAAAATAATTTTTGGTAAAAACCTGAATCTGGGTAGGAGCACCAATTCTCATTCTTCTAGGTATTTAAGATGGTAATAAAAATTTCTCAGGTTCTTGTCACACCTGGCCTTGAACTAATCCACAGGCCAACGTCACAAGTCTTGGGAAGTCTTTTTCTGAGCATACTGGAGAGGTGTAGCCTTCTTCTATCTAGATCTAGCTCTGTTTCTCTGTACCTAAAAATCTTCCACAAAAAGTCAGTGTTTCAGAGAAAATCCCTGGTACACAATCATTTTGAAGAAAATACTCTATTTTTCATCCCTTCATTTTACTACTCAGTGAATCTGTTTTCAGATTTTATTTTGTAGTCATTCTGTGTTCTGGTATGGAGTACTGAGGATATGGAAAATGGCAGACACTGGGAGATAGTAAATATGAAAAATGCTCATGGAGTCAATTCATATGTAACAGAAAGAAAATAATATTTACTCAACAAATTATCAATGTCTCTCTTAAAATGCATATAAAGTACAGTGATTCTTTAATTTGCTGAATTCTTCTTTGGCAAATGTTCTGTCATCCTTGGTACTTTTCCCTCCTGTAAACCGTTTAAGGTATCACCTTGCTTTGTTTTCTCCCTAATTCATTTTTAAATCTCGTCGCTTTTGTAGGGTAACAAAAGTAGGCTACTTTTTTCATTTGAAAACAACCAGCCAAAAACTCTAACTATTTCCCTTTAAATAGTTTCTGGCAAGCAACGGAAGCATAGGTAACTTATTGTTTGTGCACTGCATGCTGCCAACATCTCAATATAGATTAAAGAATAAGTTCTTAAATGTTTAGCAGCTCAGTTTGAACTATAATTTTATGTTTGTGATTTGCATCTCATTTTTTCTAAATAAACTTTATGAGAAAATACCCACCTTTCTGGTTTTGTGTATAAGCACTTGGCTTGTACCCAGGTGAGTTGAACTATTAGTATGTTTTACACTAAAGCAATGGTTTTGATGATTTAAAGAAAAATACAATGATATTTTGCATTGTCTTACTTAATCCCCCTTACTTTGGTGATTTGAAGAATCAAGTCAACCTAAAAGATAAAGTTCATATGCATCCCAGTAGTCCATTCTGCATTCTGGCCATTAAACCTCATACATTACCTTAAATGGAGAAGAAATATTGGGGCATTGCAGAAGAGGCTCCCTACCTTTCCCATGTCTGCCATGCTTTGCAGCCTACCTCTCGCAGCAGTTCACCTGGCAAACACACCCTGAATTATGTGTTGCCAGGCTCTAGTTCCCTCTGTGGACATTTCCTGGGAATTGATGTATTTATTACATGAGGTATACCCATTTTTTAAAATGAGGTGTGTTTATCATTTGGTGGCAGGTGTGTTTTCCCTCCTGACTAAACCCAGCAATTACAAACCCGCCTCCCTACCCTCTGAAATAGCCATATTTTCTTAAGTTGAGCCTACATTTATTGCATTTATAATCCGAGTCAGAAGAAATGGACATGTGCTTTCCTAATTGGAAGGTCCAAGATGTCATTTTGGTGCTTCGTCATACATTTGATTTTGCTGTTTTTGAAAGTGGGTGGAAAATCAGATTTTTAATTTTTTTGTGATTTCATCAAGAAGTGAGCATTTTACAAAGTACGTATTTTATGGTTAAAGTGGTACTAAGATTTTTTTTTTAAGGAGCAAAGTATTTGAAAGCTAAGTGGGTAAAAGTTAATAATTTTAGAACCTGCACCTTTGGTGGAATATAAAGAAGTCATTGTTTAATCATCACAACAACAGAAATGGGTTTTACTTAAAACATAATGATGGCTTGAAGTCAGATCCCTAGGTCCCAAGGCTATTTATTTGCTGGATTTTATAACACATGGAAAGACTTTTCACTGGAAATTATTAATGTTTTATGATCTACCAAAGACATTAAAAACAAATAGGTCGTGCTACTTTTAACCTTTATCCTTATATTAATAGAAAAAATTAAGAAGTAGTTGAAATTGACCTTTGTAGCCATTCAATTATGGAGAAAACTAATTCAGGATATGAATTCCTCTATATGTGCTATCATTCCAGCTAGTTAGCATGGATGGAAGTTCTTGTGTTTAGAAATCAAGGCTACTTAGAATATTAATATTTCTTCCAGAATGTCTTATTAAGAGATGGTATCGATCATGTCAAACACACATGACTCTCTCCACATGGAAGGTTCTCAATGAGTCAGAGGAACAGACCATATCAACCCAGAACATTCAACATTTTGGTAGAAGCGGTGCTATGCTTAAGCTTGGGACACTTAGACCCACATAGTGTTAGAACAGTGTAGATTTTGAGCAGAACTTAACTGATGAATGATTTACAAGGTGTTTAATGAACATTTTAACTGCTGAACATACATCCAAGTAGAAGTAGCACCCCACTTTTTGACTTAAAACTAAGTGACTGGAGAGAGAGGAACATGTTCTGAAGTATCTGTCAGCCCAGATAAGAGAGTCTACAGGCCATGCCAAGAAAACTTTTGGTCGCTTTCCATGAGTGAATTCTGGTAAATAACAGGATGATGGAATAGCATCATGTGGCCTAAGAAATATGATACAGACTCAGTATGTGACAGGGACCTCACTAAACCCCATTTTCTCTAGAATGAAGAGAACATCATGTGGTTATTGATACAGAAGTCTTCTTGATATAAGTGGCCTCTGGTTCTTGGCACATGGTCTTCGAAAAGGTGAGTTAGAAGCCCGTGGCATTTCCTCAAGCCCTCTCGACAACCAGGGGGTAGGACATGGGGGGTGTTTGACTGGGCACAGCCACTACAGCAGTGTGACTTTAAACATGATAAATATCCCCTCAGTGGACCTTTGGAAAGAAAGAACAGTGTGTATTTTCTGCTTGAAGCACAGAAAGTATTTTAAGCAGGGCACTGACTGCTCTGGGTTGAGGACTGAGCTGAAGGATTTGTCACTGAGAATGTAGCTCCTTCTGAGAGGAGGGTATCTAGGATCTTCAGGAAGAGATGCTGACTTACAATTCCAAGAGTCAGCAAACATCTTCTCATTCCTGTAACATCTCTGCTTTGCTCATTGTGGTAACTTTTCTGCCAGGGGTAGAGGCAGGTGATAAAGGCAGGTAGGGAGTTGTAGACATTTCTCCTTAAAACTGGCAAGCTGTTTTCCTAGGAATGGTTTGTTTCTCACTCAACTACCTTTAATATTAATATAATGGATGAATGACTCTCTCCACTTCCACCTGCCAAATCCTTTTCTAGTTCACCTCCCAAGGAAGTGGATTCTGGAAAATACTGCCCCAAATCCTAAAGGGAGGGAGCATGTTTCCAGGCTAGTGGAAGGCAACCAATTCAGGATTTGGAAAATGTGCTGCTGACAGATATCACCCAGAAACCACTGAAAATTTCAACAAATGCCCATCAGGAAGAATTGTGGGCTCCATCACCTTCCAAACTCCAGGTAGTCTAGCCCCCATGGTGCTGTGACTATGGCTTGTGCTTTTTATTCTTGACTTGACTGAATACTCAAAGGCCGTCATGGAAGTTCAGGTATTAGATTCCCATCTTCTAGGTTAGGACGCTGGTCCTGGATGAAGGACAAGATGGCATGCATCAGATTGGCATGCAAAACTGATCATGCCAGACACAAAGACCTCCTACCCTTCTTCTGGCCTTTGCTGTTGTTGCCACACCACGATCTTGAAGATTCTCTGCAAACCCAAAATGTACTTAAAGGTTTCTTGGGCTATTCCTTGTAGTTGAAAAGCCCACCTGACATAAGCCACAAGTCCATCCATAGCATGTTGGAGAAGTGAGATTCTAAATTAATAACCTGAGCTACTTAAAGTTGGGTTTATTTGCAACAACTTGACATTTTATTGCTGTTGATCATCATCAGCCAGCTCTTTACTGTAGCCTGATTTTAAATGTAGTCTGAAAGGTTGATGGCGGTGTTTGTGACAAAGCCTGCCATTATAGATTAGCTACATCATAGGCAACTATAAACATGGTGCAGATAGGGTCATCCTTTTAGATCACCATATATACATCAGCCACCATAATCAGTGCCTAGAAACTGGAGCTCTTATCTGTCATGGGGCCAGCATGAGAATACCCTGAAACTTCAGGTGAAGTCATATTTTGGATCAAGCCATTTCAGCTGGTCGTCAGCACCAGAAGCTGTCAGAAAACATTATTAGCTGCTCTGTATTTGCAAACATCCCATTATTCTTCTCTCCTCCGGATTTCCAGTCTGAGATGCTGTAAAATGCTGAAGTTTGACTGTATTGATTGTAGCCTGCATTAATCTTGCAAAATAAGCAGTAGATCTCAAAAGACCTCATTTGAATCAAGTAGAAAGAATGAGTATCCATTTGCTGCCATTCCTGAAACAATATTTCATCCTTTCAGTGTGGGCACTTTAGAAAACCATAAAGGCAAAACACTTCCTCTTTATCATGGTGATTAGGTTCTGAGTATGGCCGAAAATTAGCTTCTAAAGTCCTTCAGGGTTCCTCCTTGGAAGTCAAGGACTTATGTCATGGAGCCTGGGAGGTGAGACAGGTTCCAGGGTACAAGACACAGGATATAGTTACTATCTGTGTGCTTATTTTGCTGTAGACATATCTTTATAGTGAACACTATGTTTAGAATGTTATTGTGAATATCCTCGAGTATATTTATTTGGAAATAAATACACTTATTTATTATTCTTATTTCTTTACTATTAAGAAAGTTCAACTTCTTGCTTCCCAGAGAAACTCCCCATTCTGGGAACATCTCATCTGTCTCTGTTCACCTGGCTAGAAGCACTTCCAGGGACGAATGACTCTTTCCACTTCCATCTGCCAAATTTTTTTCTAGTTCACCTCCTAAAGATGTAGATTCTAGAAAATACTGCCCCAAGTCTTAGAAGGAGAGAGGATGTTTCCAGGAGAGTAGGAGGCAACCAATTCAGGTTTCAGAAAATGTGCTGCTGTCAAAAATCACCCAGCAACCACTGAAAACTAAAACAAATACCAGTCAGGACGAGCTGTGGGCTCCAGAGCTTCCCAAGTCCTAAGTAGTCTGACTCTCAGGGTACTGTGGCTGTTGCTGGTGCAGTTATGTTTTCCCAACCTTAATCAACAGAGCCTGGCCCCTTGAAACTCCCTCATCCTCCTATGATGGGGTACAGGGTGAAGAGTGTTTTGAACTCTTCCTTCTTATCATGCCATTTGTGGTTTTTTTTTTTTAGTAATTTATTTATATATACATATATTTCACATCATTTTAATCCCCAGGGATCATCCGCGACCTCCCCTCTTGGCCGTTACAGCTGGTCCCCCCGCCCCCAGTTGTGTGCTTTCGTCTGGTTGTCCATACATTGGTGAAACCATTTGGTTTCTGTCTTTTTCCTTCTGATTTGTTTCTGCTAATATGATTTTCTCTAGCTCCATCCATGTTACCATAAAATCGTCAAGTTTGTCATTTTTAATTGATGCATAATATTCCATTGTGTATATATACCACAGCTTTTTCATCCATTCCTCTGTCTTAGGGCACTTGGGTTGTTTCCATGTCCTCACCATTATAAATAATGTTGTAGTAAATATCTGAGCACAGGTATCCCTTTGTACCCAAATTGAGGTCTCATTTGGGTAGATTCCCAGAAGAGCTATTGCTGGGTCAAATGGTAGTTCCATATTCATTAGTTTGAAGGTCCTCCACACAGTTTTCCATAGTGGTTAAACCAGTTTACATTCCCACCAGCAGTCTTAAAGTTTTCCTTTCTCTCCACATCGATGCCAGCACTTGTTGCCTGTTTCTTTGGAAGTGGGCCATTCTTATTAGTGTAAGATGGTACCTCATTGTGGTGTCTGGTGTTTGTAAATTTTCTACATAGCCTATTTTCAAATGTGTATATATATATATTTTTTTCTTCTAGAAATGACTGTTCCTTTCCTCCAGCCTTCCCCAAGTTTACGCTCCCTCCCTCCATGTTCACGGCTTGTTTCCATCTCTGTGTTTATGCTGGTAGCTGCACCCTGTGCTCATGCATTCCCATGCATTCCATGCATTCCATCACTGGAGTCTGAGGAATTAAATTAAAACTTAATAATTAGGTCTGAAATGAATGAAATTAGGGTGCTGGTGAAAATCCAAATAACATTCAATAAGTGAGATAGACAGACACTTGCATGTCATTCCTGCTGCCACAACGCCAACTTTCATCCTGAGATTTTGTGAAATTGTAAAGAACTGAGTTTGCTGCCTATGTGATCTTTTTAAAAACAGGGCAGCATTGCAAACACTTGACCTCAAACTGCATTGTATTTTTCAATATCAATCTTCCCCCTGTTACTAGTAGTTTGTCTAGTCTTTAAAGAATGACTAAGTGATGGTCAGATGATCCTCTTTTCCAAAGAGGGGGTTACTGGTCTTGCTGAACATAACTTTGCTACTATCTGCACCTGCTGTGAAGTATTCTTTCCAGGCATAAGTTTGTCTCCAAAGTGTATTTTTTGCTTCCAGGACTATAATCACATGATCTTTGATGGAAAACTTACTCATAGTTCTGTTAGCTGATACATACATACATATATATATAGAGAGAGAGATTTTATATGATCATGGGTTCCTTTATTTAATCTTTCAAAGGGTCCTTTCATTCAAAAATGCCTATTTGGCTGGATTATGAATTTATGAATAAATGAGATAGGTTTCTTAAATGAAATGTCTAGTCTGAGGTAAAATGGTAGATACTCATTTTCTGATATTAACTTCTACATCCAACAAGATAGCTTCACAATGCACTAATATGTTTGTGGTAGTCCGCTGGAAACTTCCTGCTGAGTTTCTGCCCTTCATTATTCTATTTGACCAGAATCTGTTTTCCCTGAAAAAAACATTGCTGACTCTTTCCATCCCTGCCATCATTTCTTTCTGAGTCTCATCACAATCTCGCAGATGTCCTGCTCCCAGACTTCCTTACTTTATCTTTATCCACAGTGCTGGTGAAATTTCCACCTGAAAATTAGTCTCATTAGCTTACTTTGTTATTTTAAATCTTTTGATAAGCTCCCTGTTGCCTAGTTAAACTGCTTTATTTATTGTAAGTATCCTGTGAGCCTTTTATTTCTTAATACACATGAATACTGAAAATAGGGACATGTTACAATTTTACTAATGAATTTTTGAACTAAAATATTGTTTTTTTCTAACAGAACATTTGTAGGAAACTATTACACAGGCAGAAATGAGACAATGGTGGACTGGAGAAGGTTCAGTCCAATCCTCTGGGCACAAACACAAAATTCATTGGCAGTCCTGCTCTCAATTCAGCTTCTCCCTGCTCCATCCTCACTCTTTGTTCTAAACCTGTTCTCAGTTATTATATTTTGTTTGAAACCTCTTCTCCAATATTCTATTTTGTGGTCTTTCCCTTCTTTGCAGATAATTACTGAACTGTGAAACACTCTTTCAACCTCTCCTCCTCAATCTGCTCTATTTGGTGACCCATTGGTTCTTACAGCAGGAGCTCAAATGTTCTTTTATTTGAAAATGGTGGGTTGTTTTTTTTCATCTTTGAAGCAATGTGGGTATTTTGGGAGTTTAAATGGAAGAATGAACTATTCTCATCCTTTCTTATAGCTTTATTACATTGCTCTGTGAAACCTTGGCTCTCATTAAAAATAAGCTCCATGTGGAAGTCATAGTCATGTCATGCTTCATTCCTTTGGGAGCTCCTTTCCTATCTCTTATGTATATAGATGATATATTTGCTAAATATGCCACAGACTGAATGGTCTGATACACATACACACAAATACACACACCTCCACTGAGTGAAGTGGTCATCTTTTTTGTCTTTTTGGTTAAAGTAACATAACTTTAAAGCATTCAATATCATCCAGAAAGTAAGCATTTACTTGAATTTCCATGGGTCTTTGAAAATCCCCACTGTCTCTGTCCCTAATCCTATACTCCATATTGGCTGTACTTATTAAGGACTGTGGTCTCACTGAATTCATGGTGTGGCAGTCCTCTCAACCTGGACATGGCTGTTCTGCTTTGTGTCAAAGTCAATATGATGACATTCACAGCTGACATTTCAGGTTCCTGTTGACCTGTCTGGTGGGTAGTGCTCGTGCAAGACTATAGGAAAGGAGGCCCCTCTGATTGCTTCAGCAGAGACCCACCTGTTACCATTCATGGATGAGCCTCAAGCCCATGCCCACTACCCTCTCAGACTGACACTCAGTAGTGATGTCAGTAGAAAAGCAGCTGTTTTACATTACCCGCCTGTCTGTGAATAGCACCCAGGTAAAGCTACTCCAATTGTTTTATGAATGTGCTAAGGAACTGGCAGGTGGCCAAAGACAGCATCCACATGGTGGTTTGAAACAACACCCCAGACATAAAAAGAAGGGGTAAAAAAACCTCACAGATTGCAGTGTGTACAATTTAGGCTGTATTGTACATCCTCTGCAGCTGTGCATTCATGATGCTATATTTAAGTAAGAATCCCGATGAGTTAGTCACTGGGAGATGGAAGCTTGGCGGCCATTTTAAGGGTTTTGGCTACAGTGGCTGCCAAGATTCTCTCCATCCAGAGTGAGCACTGCCTGCCATATAGTTAACTGGTAGTCAGATGTCACTACTTGCTGGAATTCAGGCTTTTCATGTATTGTCAGACTTGTTCAGAAATTAGCAAGCTAGTTATGTCATGTTGTGCTGACTTTTTAGAGTCACAATTGCCTGTTAGTTGGGATGTTTGGGCAGTCAGGAAGAGAGGAAGCTTTAAGAAGCTTTATATATCAGCCTGGTTTATTTTTTCTCCCCTTCTTCTTTGAG
Source organism: Uropsilus gracilis (assembly GCA_004024945.1). Classification (NCBI taxonomy): domain Eukaryota; kingdom Metazoa; phylum Chordata; class Mammalia; order Eulipotyphla; family Talpidae; genus Uropsilus; species Uropsilus gracilis. The sequence goes on along the minus strand of PVHY01005726.1, from coordinate 21,692 downwards.
GAAATTGATAGTGAACTCATAATTAAAGAAAAGAAGGTTGTTAATTTTAAAGAATGCAAACCTGAGTTTAAAAGGTATCATCCATTTCTCACTGTCAAATGAAAGAAATACTTTAGACAATGTTGGCCTCACAGAGTTAGAGAAAAAATATCCCATGAATTCATCTACTGATGAAGAAGGGAATAGGAAAAATAATGACAACTGGAAGGAGAAAATTCTTTGAGTTTTTACCAAGAGCCATGTTTTCAAAGATGCATAAAGGTCAGCAGTTTTGGCTTGATCTGCTAGTTAGAACTCCGCGACATATTCAGCAGGGAAAATAAAATCAAACCACTTGATCTCATAATGCTCAACTCCCTCAAGGAAGTTTCCATAGAGGCTGAAGCCTGCAGACTTTCATTAATGTCTCTGAGGTGCATTAACATCACTGAAAAGCCATTTATTTTTCTGGAAAGGTCTGATGTTGATATTTGTCTATATCTTAATTATAAGTGACACACTTGAACTATGTACATATTTCTGAAAGTAGAAATGCCATTATTTCCATGTCTTTCTCATGTACATTGCATGTGTTAGCATATTTAAATTATTCCTTTCAAACTGTTTCCCAAAATTCACCTCCCACTTGGAACAACTCCTAGCCACAAATTCGCTCATATTTGTCTTTCTCTACATTCTATTTTGGAATTTTAAGAATTATTCTCTGCACAAAATCTCATCACCACTTTAATGCATAATTACCACATTTACAAAAAGTTACTGTGAGCCAGACTTATGCTCATTTTCTAGGTGGATCCTCCTAGTTTGTTTCCTTTTTAAAAATATACTTTTTATGACAGAATTCACAGGAAAGTTGTGAAGATAGTAAAGAGAGTTCTCATACATTCCCAATTTTCCTGTCATTAGCATCTTCAAGTAGAGACAGTACTTTGGGTAATATAGATGAGGTAATATTACTCCTTAATTTCTTCAGGTATTTTTTTTTAACTAATGTGCTTTTTCCCCCTTCTAAGATTCCATCTGGACACCACATATCTCTTGCTCATCCTTTCTCCAGAGGCGTCTGTGGATGGTGACAGGACTTTGAACTTTCTTTGGTCTCAATGATTTGATAATTCTGAGTGTTATTAAGAGAAGCTGTAGTATAGTCCTCAGCTGGGATTCAGCTAAGATTTTTCTCAGGACTAAGCTGGAGTTATGAGTTTGGTGGAGGAAGGTCACAATGTGTCATGGGCACCTGCTATCTGTATGGTTTGTCCATGTCAACACTGACCTTGACCCCTGGCTAAGATGATGTCTGTTAGGAATATCCACTACACACTACCAACATACCTTGTCTTCTTGTCCCTAACCTTTCCACACTGTGCTCTTAAGAAGGAAATTGCTATATGCAGTCCACACTTAGAAGTGGAGAATTAGACATATATATATATATTTTTTGAGAGTAGGTCTTGCTATTTATGCCTGTGGAACTGCAGGCTCATGTTACCCATGGTACCACAGACTCAAGCAATCCCTAGCCTCAGCGTCCCAGGTAGCTGGGATTACAGGCATATGCCACCACGCCCAGCTATTTTTTGGGGACTAGGTCTCACTACATTGCCCCAACGGGACTCAAACCATGATCCCCGGTCCCCGCCATGGCTTCCTAGGCTGCCGCTTACAGGTATGTGCCACTGTGCCTGGCTAGACCTATAATTTGACTGAAGTTTTAGTGTGTTGTACATTTGTCTGTCCCCCCACTATTTACTTATGAAACAAAATCAGAAGACCGAGAGCATTTCCGTCATGGAGGTAAGCACGCAGATGCTTACTAGAAGAGCTGTCCATGATCAAATTTAAAATATTTAAACAAAAACAAATTGCTCTGAGCTTATTTTATAACTCTAATCTTATTAACAATTCATTCTGAATGAACCTCATAGTTTCCTTCTTTCTTGATGATTTCTATAAAAGACAATTTAGGATAGGGATCATAAGGAATGCTCTAGATTCTTGCTGATTAATTTGTGGCTCTGGTTCCAGTCACATTGCAAGTACTTGGTACATTTCCGGCATCATTAAAAATGGGTTTATAGCATGAACTCAGTCAAATTGGCTCTTTTTATTGTTGAAGTAGCAAGTTATATTTTTGCAATTCCAAGTACATAGAATTCAGTTTGAGGGAAAACACTAACCTGCTAAAATTCATTTATGTATCCAAAATATGTGTATAAAAATTTTTCATAAATTTGCAGTACTCACCAATTGATTGCTAGATTGACACTAAAACAGCTGCTGCAGCGTGCTTTGTTTTCCACAAATGATTAAATCACATATTTGATCTGAATATGCTGGTTTATTCCAATATAGCAGTATAGCTTTGGGCTATGATTATCTAGTGTCACAATTGACCAATTCTGTTATTTCTGTGGGAATTTCAGTAAGAATGTTTACTTGATGATGAGCAATGAAATAATGGGAAATGGACTGAAATTTAAAGATATCAAATAGTTGGGTTAGCCCTGGGTACACTTGGACTGTGTAAGATGTGATGAAATAGGCGGTGACATCACTGGGTGAGGGGGGGGAACTAGTGGGAGAAGGTGTGATGGAGAGTAGTCCTGCCCTGTGAGGGTTCAGAACATCCTCCGAGCTCTAGATCATGCCTCCCTGGGCTTTACTTGGGCAGTAATATTTTACAAAACTTACGTAAACTTGTAAGTAAATGCGCTTGAAGCATATCCTCTTGGTGCCTATCAAAGCTATTCCTGGAGGACCATCCATGTATCTGTCCACACAGTTTGAATTAGGAAGTCGTAAACTCACCCCTGTGAACAGTACCTGGACTCCAAATGTTCGGTTACTGTCACACTATCACACTGTCACACTGCTTTGAGCATTTCCCTGAGGTTTGTCTGTTCACCTGCAAGTTCTTCCTCTGCCCTTTTGCTGAAAATTGCCACTCCCTCTGGATTCAGACGAGCTTGTATTTTTGCCTTGGTCTGCATCTCCTTGGAGACAGAGGACACCAAAATTGCCTTTCAGTGTCCTTTGCTTTGCAAAGGCTCCACAAACAGGGAAGCCACTTGATGGGTTTGTGACCTCTGGATCATCCACAGGGAAGTCAGGAACACTTGTGCATGAAGAAGGGTCTCCTGGGTTAGTTGGTTTTTACTCATCTTTTGGTGGTCATTAGAGAATATTGTTTCTAAGCCAGGCATGGTGGTGCACGCCTGTAATCCCAGTGCTGGGATTGCTTGAGTCCGTGGGTTCAAGACTAACCCAGGCAACATAACAAGACCTAGTCTCTAAAAAATAGCTGGATGTGGTAGCACCAGGCACAGGCACATGCCTGTAATTTCAGCTACCTGGGAGGCTGAGGCTAGGGATCACTTGAGTTTGTGGGTTCAGTACTACCCCGGGCAATATATTGATACCTACTGATGGGTTGACTGCAATGTCATGAAAAACTTGAACCACAGGCTCAGTCACCAGATTCTTCAACACAGAAATTATGAGATACTAAACATTTGTTGTTTCAAATTGATTGATCAGGAGTGACTGTTTATCCCAAATGGCAAAAGATAATTATCTACCAGTGTAAAACAATGCAGTAACTGACTCCAACTTGTTTTCCCCGGCAGCCTACCACAGATGAACCACAAAACCCCTAACCACAAAAGCTTAATGGTTGAACCCAGATTAAGAATCTTTCTCTGTGAACAGCCCACTCTCCAACACTTACCTTTACTCCAGGCCCCAATGTCACTGTTCAAAAAGCAGCACAGTTGCTAGTCCAGAGCTATGACAAATTACCTTATTAGCTTTTCTCGATTATTTTGTGGAATTTCAAAAGCATGTGTGATACAAAGCTAGTTTTAATGAGTGCCATGTCAAGCTAAGTAAAATTATATAGAAAAAGAATGCATCCATGATACTGTGAGTCAGAGAACAGGCAGCATTATTTATCAAATTTTCTTTCATATTTTTGTCAATTGTTTTACATATTTATAATCACATTTCACATATAGCTTTGTTCTGTGGAATGTTATCTGTATATAGTTTTGAGCATGTCCATGTTAATGTGCAGTCTAGTTAACAATTTTTTAAAGGACGTTAGAGTTTATTGATGTTTTTCATAATTTCATAATGTCTGAGTTGGGACAGTATAGATGAGTATTTAAAACTTTGCTATTCAAATTCATAATTATAAATATTTTCATAAGGTTTTTTTCATTTCTTATTTTAGATGGATAAAATGAAAATTGGATCAAAAAATGATCAATCTTGTCATAAGGATTCAAACACATGTTTTTAAGAGGTACCATCCCCTGACTTTGCTACAGCTTTAACTTCCTGCTTTCTGCCTCATCAGTGATTCAAAAGATCATGCTTCTCAAAACTCCTAGGGGGCCATTGAAAGAATTGTTCAGGGCTGTCTTAAAGCCATTTTAAAGATGTACTGCAGGTGAGAAATGATATCACCTCATGTGGGTTCTTCCTATAAGCCTGTCACCTTATTTCTTCTATTCATTGTCAAAGCTTCAAAACCTGTCTCCTCTGGAGATGGAGCCCAAATCTGGCTTTGCCTGTGTTGGAAGATATCAGAAGACTAATGAATCCAGGCAGTTCCTTTCATAAGACACAGCAGAAAGATCTCCTAATTTAGAAACATTGCTTTGAGGAAAACTTTTTGTTTCCAGACATTTTCATTTGGTATTTCCCCACCTTCCTTAATATCTCCCAAATTATTTGCCAGGTTTACCGAGGTATAAGCCACATGTCATAAATTCATCTTCCTTTTTAAAAAGTATAGCTCAGTGAGATTTGACAATGTGTCTGCCACCACATGGAAGATTTAGAATATTGTCATCACCCCCAAACAGTCCCATATACTCTTAAAAAATAATCCTTCCTTTTGCTTGAAGTACTAGTATTGTTTCATACTCCTGCCAGTATTTTGACAGTATAGGATCTTCCTCCTCAGCTTGGTTACCATAAAATGTCCACCACCACCAAAGCTCCCAAAGTCCACCGTAGATCATTTTCCTCTACCCCACCCCCTTTTTTCACCCTTCTTCCTCCCCCTACCTCCTTCCCCTGACCTGAAAAGCCTGCATATCTATGTTCAGCTTTCAAAGATTGGTTACAAAATGCATCATTACCTGACACTTTATTTAGTTTCCTTATATTCTACCTATATGCGATACCATCTGGAATTCCTCTCTCCCCTGGCTTGTTTCACTTAGCATCATCCTTTCCAGCTTCATCCATGTTGCTACAAATGGCATGGACTTATCTTTATCATTGCTGAGTAATATCCCGCTACCCCATCCACTCTTTCATAGACTGACTCCTCTCCCCAACCAATCCCTGCAACCACAGTCTGATTGCTGAGAGCTTTGCTTTGTCTTTTCCCTAATGTCAAAGGTTTGACTTATATGGGCGGTTTTTGTATCCATCTGCTTTCACTCAGCACAGTGCTTTTGAGATGCAAACATTGAGTAGATCAATAGTTTGTTCCTTTTAATTGCTGAGGATTCACCCACTCTAAGGCTATAACACAATTTATGTTACCATTTACCTGCTAATTGACCTTTCAGCTTTTTCTAGTTTCTATATATTCTGCCAAACGTTACCATTAGATTATGTTTGTGGGAGGCAAAAATTTTGATTTCTCTGGGTATAACTAGGTGTCAGAATATCGAGTCTTAGGAAAATTTGGTTCAAATTTGCAGTTTTCCCTCCCAAACTAATGTACCATTTTATTATCAACTGTTTTACAACCTCACAAACAGTAAATTCCATCCTTCTTCTTGATGTTAGTTTCTCTGTTGTGCTCACTACCCACTCATTCCTTAACAGCAAGAAATGTTTTTGAGCATTTTTCCCTTAGACTTCTTTGTAATAGCATGGATATTTTGGTGATGAATCTCTATGAATAATTTATCCTTTCTAATTGTTTTTATATCTTTAGTTATAAGACTATTTTATATCAAATCTTTTCTTGATATGATTTGTAAATATAATCTCCTAGTCTTTCTATCACCTTTTCAACTTATTAGCACCACTATTCACCATGTAGATTTTCTCACTTATAATGAGGCTATGTATATCAAAATTTACCCAGAAGGTCTATATACTTTTGTCTGCTTGAACAAAATTTTGCCAAGCTTTATATCTCAGAGACATTCTTTGATACTACTATTTGATTATTTAAAAATGTTTATTTCAAGATTATTCTTTACATAGAATGATTTTTGGTTTGTTTTTTTTTTTTTGAGACTAGGTCTCACTATTTTTGCCTGTGGAACCGCAGGCTCACGTTGCCTGGGGTACCACAGACTCAAGCAATCCCCAGCCTCAGCTTCCCAGGTAGCTGGGATTACAGGCATGCGCCACCACACCCAGCTCTATTTTTTTGGAATTAGGTCTCGCTATGTGCCCCTGGTGGGACTTGAACCTCAATCCCTGGCCCCAGCCGCCGCTTCCTAGAATGCCACCTAAGGCATGCTCCACGATGCCCAGCCTTATATAAGATGATGTTTATATGGTATGCAGTTAGTTTCCCATTTCTTTCCTCTTTTCTCCATTTATGCACCTTGGGGACAGGGTTAGGAGTACAATTATATTATTTTGTTCCAGTGTCATTTGTGGAAAAGACTACTTTCTGCTTTGAATCATCTTGAAATCTTTATCAAAAATCAGTTGACCATGTGTGATACTCTATTTCTTAACTATTTATATGTCATTGATCTGAATGCCCATCCTTTGACTAAAACTATGATTTACTATGTGGCTGTTTATAGGTTTGAAGTTAGTCTTTCATTTTTATTTTTCAAAATTGAATATCCTAGACGATATTATTATGAATTATAGAATTAGCTTGTCAGATTTTACTAAAAGATACACTTTTTGTAGTTGCTGAGATTACATTTAATTTATAAATCAATTTGGGGAAAATCAATAAGTTGGTAGTGTTGAATTTTTCTATCCATTGCTATTTGTTCAGGTCTTAATTTCTCTCAATAATATTATATTGATTTCAATGTACATATCTTGTACATATTTTATCAAAGTTGCTTCTAAGCATTTTATGCAGTTATGAGTGATATTCTTTTCACACTTGATCTTAGCCAAAAGGCTGAAAAGCAATGAGTGATATTCTTTTTAACTTTCCTTTATAAATTGCTTATTGCTAAATAGAAATGCAAGTGATTTTTTTTTGTATCATGAAACTTCATTTTATTTATTTATTTTTAATTATATAGAGATTTGATTACATTTCTTTTTTTTCTTGCCCTTTGAGTATTCCTCCACCCTGCCCCTTCCCCGTCTCTCCTGCCCCCCGTGCCCCCCCCTGGCACATCATCATTTCTTTCACTACCAGTTATTAGTTTATTTTTAAGCCATTGGATTCTTCCTTTGGTTTCCCGGAGCAATGTCCTTTTGCCAGGTCTAAACGTGTCTTCCTGGGACACAGCAGCCTGTGCTTAGTTTTCAGATGTATCTTTGCTGTGGGCAGCCAGTTCCCACATGTTTATATCATTTCAGTGCCTCCTCTTTTTTACTGTTCATCTTCTCCTACCCAGTTTCTGTCACATTTTGCTTCTGCTTTGTTTTATTAGTTCAGTCTCTGGTATTGGGAGTGTTTCTCCCAGCCAATGTCTGCACTGAAAGTTCTTGGTCAGGATAGGCCCTGGCAGATGGTTGGTCAGGCTTGTTGTGGGGCTGCTGCCCTGTCTCTATGACTTTCCTCTCCCGGTGAAGTGAGAGGGTGCCAAGCTCGCACTGATGGCATCTCTGAGCTGGAAATTCCATTCCCGTTTGTGGGACCCTTGTGGGTGTACAAACCCCCTCTAAGACATTTTGTCACTGTAGTTGGTCTCACAGCCCTGTGTCCCCTGGACCTGACATGTTTGGCCTGGGCCTTAGTTCTTTCTCCTCACCTCTATCTTCATGTGCATTTTGTGGTTTCATTTTTCCAGGTGAAGATTGACTGGATTTGGAGCAATCTAGAGTGGGTGGTAACAAACTCCCTTCCCCAAACCCCATCCCCCCACTTGTGTACATGGAAGCCCCATTCCCATGCCAGTGGGGTCTGAAAGGGAAAGGCAGAACCTCCAGGGGTATAGGTGGCCTGGCCCCCAAGGGAACCAGGTGAAAATGCAGGTCTCTCTAACCCCTTGGTTCCAGCCTGTCACTTAAGATGTTCCAGGTCCCCTGAAAGCCATTCCCCAACCCATTCCAAGAAGTGACAGTGAACCCACCAACCTCTTGCTCCCATGCCAGCGGGATCTGCAAGGGGAAGGCAGAGCCTCCAGGGCTATAGGTGGCCTGGCCCCCAAGGGAACCAGGTAAAAGTGAGAGGCTCTCTTGTATCATGGAACTTTAAATTTACTTATTCATTCTAGTCATGTACTATAGATTATTTCAGTAGCCTACCTATTTTTTATTTATTCCTTTTGTCTTACTGTTATGATATTGAATAGGTGTTGTAAGAATAGAAATTCCAATTCCTCATAAACTTCTGGAAAATAATTCACATTTTCACTAACAACCATGATTTTGACTATATTTTTATATGTTTGTGTGCACGTGTTTATACATATGTATTTGTTTATTTTGGTATATTTCATCAAGTTGAAGAAGGTTCTTCTTAGTTCTCTTCCTGAGAAGTTTCATGAATATATTTGACTTTTTTTTCCAGTGTTTTTCTTCATCTGTTGATAAGATCATGCTTGTTCTATTTTAGTATATTCATATGGTAAACATAGTAGGTTGGTTTTTATTATATTCAACCTTGCATTAATAAAATTCATTTCACCAGATCATGATATAGTCAATGAACTTAATCAAATCAGTGAACTTATTACTGGATTAGACTTGCTGATATTTTATTCAGGGCTATTGTATCTGTTTATAAGGGCTATTGTATCTGTGTTTATAAGTGATGTTAAAATACAGTCTCCTTGTTTTATTTCTGTCTGGTTGCATTATATGGTGATACTTCTCAAAACAAATTAGGAATCTTCCCTCTGCTTCTAGTTGATAGGAGGCTTTATTTAGGATTGTATTATTTTTTCAAGTGTTTGATAAACTTCAGCAATAAAGCAATAAGTCTTAAAATCTTTTCTCCTGAGAAGGTTGTTAACTGCAAATTCAGTTATTTTAGTAGATGTATCTAGGTTCACATTATTTATTATTTTCTTGGTAGTCTTTGTCCTTCATTAAACTGACCCATGTGACTTCAGTTATTAAATTTGTTGTCATAACATAGTCAATAACTTCCCTGTTGTTGTTATAAAGTCTGTTAGAAATACTTGATTCACTTTCTTGATTAATATATGTGTTCTCTCCTGTTTCCTGATTAATCTGACTGGTTGCTTAAAAATGACATTGACTCAAAAATTATTTTTTATTTCATTGATTTATCATTATTTATGTTTTCCTTTTTATCAATTTCTTTCATCTTTATTATATCTTGCAGTCTCCTTTCTCATCTTTTGCTGTAAAAATGCAGGAAATTAAGCCATTAATTTGAGATTGTTTTATAACAAAAACTGTTGTAAATTTCTTTCTAAAAGTCTTATTAAATATATCATACATTATTAAGAATTCTATTTTCATGTTTATTACATTTAAAACTTTAATATTCTTTATTTTTAGCAAGTAGATAATTTTAAAAAGTTTTGTTTACAAATTTTTAGGGATTTCTCAGATAATCTCTCTTCATGATTTCTAGTTTAAGTCCGGGTTGTTAGAGAAAATATACTTTGTAGCATTTTTGATTGTCTTAAACTTGTTGTTTAATGTTCACACTGAAATTCTCCATTTCTTCATGCTTGATTTCAACCTTTTCCACTGTTCCATATATCTAGCTCTTGATTTTACAGTCCCTTTTTAATCATTTTAATAATTGCCACCAATTACTTGGATTCATTTTTGTCAATTTATTTCTCTGTAGGTCTTTTTCTTTACTTTTTTGCAAGTCTCAATTTTGGAAAATTTCAACTCATTTATCTGTCTGTACACAGTAGAGTCTTTAAGTCAATATTATTTCAACCCAGCAATGGGCATGCCTCTTCTCTCTGGAGGTTAGTGTGTGTCTGGGGATTGTGTCAATAAGTCAGTCTAGTCAGTAGTTGCTGAATTTGTGGTTTTGTCACTCTATTTGCCTTCATGGTACTATACTTCAGTACTGCCCTTTGTGACCTCTTTTAGATTGCTTGTGGACTATCCCCCACACTTGTCTCAGACTTCATATTCTAGCCTCAGGAGGAATCACACATCTTAGCCTTTTAAGTAAAAGTGATTCTAGGCAGTTCCAACTTCTTAAAATCTTTTCTTTGAGGAGAGAGGAATCTGGAAAGAGAATAGGATTCTCTATGTATCATATCAGCTTTGCTACCCTCAGTCTTTCTTGTAAACCCATATAGAGACATGTAGATAAGAGCTGGTAAGTAGGTGCAGAATTGCGCAAGAATCTGAGGCTCTTAGAGAATCAAATCTGTTCCATCCATAATCGTTGTGTTTAAGAATTAATATTAAAGTGTAGTTGCAGCCGGGCACAGTGGTGCATGCCTATAATCTCAGCACTGGGAGGCAAAGGCCAGGGATCACATGATCCTGTGGGTTTGAAACTACCCCAGGCAACATAGCAAGACCTAGTCTCAAAATAAATAAATAAACAAACAAATAAAATAAAGTGTAGTTGCTTTTCTTCCTTTTTGTGCAGAGGGTTCTGTAAGGAGGATACCCCCCCCCCATGTCTATGCTAAGGCCTCCTTTCTCTGGTAGTTTTATAGACTTGTGATTTTTGTCTGTTCTCTAGAATTTTCTATTTATGAAAATGGAACCAACAACACAGAAGCAGAGTATGTCCTCATATGATATTGTTGGACCATCAGCTCAGCCTCAGTCTCCTATTCCATATTAAAGGTGGAAAAGTAAAGTCATAGGATGAAGAGAAAATTCTCCCTTTTAATTTTCTTCTCTTCCAGTTCTTTTCATCTCAGGCGCATTTCTTTTTTAGATATCAAATCAAGAATATTCCAAGATCCTCCCTCCCCAAGGAAAGATAAAACTCCATTTTTGAATAGTCCTTGTAAAATTGTTCTTGGAGACCATGTGATAATATTTTCTAGTTAAACCATATAATTTTCTGACTTGCTAATTATGGAAATTTTCCATGTACCCCATCCAGCCTGGGTGTTGTTGAATAATCCTAGACAAAGTATTAAAACATAGAAAAAGACACTCCCCATCATCATAAAAATTTTTCAGACAAAATGGAAAGAAAACCAACCCTGTTTTAATGTATGCCTCTACCAATCCTCAATGCTGAATAAGCCAACTGCTCTCCCTCTACCATCTCTAGTCCTTGTTTACCATCCTGTATCCCTACTGATAGTTTCACAGTGGGAAACAATAAAGCAAATAATAAGATAAAGAATTGTTTTAATCGAACCTCCATAAAAATCTAGAAATTCCATTTACTATCTCATCCAGAGGTAGTCCAACTCCAAGTCCCTAAGCCTTGGGAGAATAAAATTAATTTTTCAAAACAAAAATTACTTTTCACAAACCCTCACTCATAACTGAAATGCCCTTTGCTCTATTTTAAATAACGTGATGACTCAGAGTTCCTAGATCTTGTGTCTGGTGCACGGGGAGAGCCTCAGTCAGTATTGACTCATTTCTCTGACATTATTAAAATTGCCTTTGCTGCTATCATCATTCTTAGGAAACAGAGAGATGGAAGCCAGAGCTGTGCTCAGTTTGGGAAGAGGCGAGGTGATGGTCGTCTCCCCAGCCCACGCTACCTCTGCATCTATGGTCACGTGTCCACTTCCACCAACCTGAGTAGAAATAATGTCAATTCTCCTTTGGGACCAAGGCTGTTGAAGACGCAGGTGCCTCTGCATGCTTCCTCTATGCACAGCTGGACTGAGATGCCATGTTTGGCGCTGGAGGCAGCATCAGGAAGGCATCTGGTACTGTTGCGAGAGAAATGAACTTTGTTTGTGCATCAGCCTTTAGATAACTGGGGAGGCTTTGTTACCCCAGTTAATGTTCTCTTCATGAATAGGGTGCGGGGAAAGGAAATCAGTATGACTCAGGCCAGTAGAGTCTGCAAACTCTTGCTGGTCTACAGTAGTTTAAGGGAGAAACTGAGAGGAAGAACATGGGAGGTTTCTAGCTAGACAGTTGGTATTTTGTCTGTGGCGTTTTAGGAACACAGGTTCATACCTTTTTGTACTCGCCAATGAAAATACTAGATTTGAAACAAAAATACCCCTTTAAAACTGATGATTGACAACTGCACGACTGTTGTATCTTCCAGAGGTAGCACTGTCTTCCTGTTGTGCACTCAGGTGCTCACATCTAGACAGGTCAGAGCTTTCAGAATAGCTGTCTACAGGGGGACCCTCCAACAAGGAATATCTTTTTTCTTTTTTTCTCTCTCTCTTTTTTTTTCAAGGAACATTTTTGACTATGCAGAGGGGATCACTCCCAGTTATTATCCTCTGAATCTGCCCACATGTAATCTCAAATGTGTCTTCTCACCTATAGTCATGCTTCATTTCTAAGTCAGCCCCACCCCCCAAAAGGAATTATTTCCAAATTCCATTTACGTTTTCTGTTTTTGCCTTCAGTATTCACCATATCTCTTTAAAACCCCCAGTATTACTTTGATTCTCATTAGTTATAACAAAAGTAGCCCTCTTCTTTGAGCTTAACCTGACTGTCTTCACCCAGCCCCTCTTTACCTTTCTGATCACTTCTCCCTGTCCATTCTTCATTTCCTCCGATTTCTCCAGCCTATTTCTTACTCAGAAATCAATGAAGAGACTGCAAGGCCTTTGACTCCAGCACTTGACCCTCTGCACCATACCTGTGTCTTTCCACTGATTTTTAAAGACAAATATGTTTCTATCTTTGTGGTCAGATGATTGTGTCAGTTCTGTGACTGCTCTTTCTGATTTCCTTAACAACATGAAGTATGTCCATCGGACATGAGGCTCCAAAGAAGACACATTATTTGAGAAGGAAAGAGTTTCTATTCTCATTTTGTTTATGATGTCAATTACTGCAACATCAGCTAGATTGATTAGTGCCCTTGTAATATTCCATTTTCTGACATGCTGCATACTAATTATCTTTCCTTTTTTTGCTTTTTCTTATTGCATTCTGGAATAGATGCCCTTATGTTCCTTAGATATCATGAGAGCAGAGTATGGTGAATATAAAGAACACATAGAGTGAGTATAGTGACGGGATATACTAGAGTCAGCTCCAGCACCTAAGGGCACTAGGTGCACTTTAGTAAAAGTGCTTAAATCCTTGCTCTGTTATTTTGTCTTGGATGAATAGAAGATCTGCTCTGTCTGTTTCAGTGTCAGTTTCTTCACTGGCTTAAATATATCTCTCAGAATTGTACTGTGGACATTAAAGATAAGATGGTGTCATACTTGGCAGTTATTAGACCAACAGTCTCGAGGCGAGGTCCAGTTTTCATCTGGCTTAATGCCAGTTGTTTTGTTTATGCTCCTGAGAGTAAGCAAACCATTGTGACTTACCCAGAAACTTATGAGGTCATGTAGTGAAGCTGGTGAGAAAATACTTGCATCCTCAGTTCCTGCCTCAGGAGGATTCTGATTGTGTGAGGATCAGTTTTCCCCAAGTTCACCTTTTGTGCTTTTATGAGGATTAAGTGACTAAAGTAGATTTATAAGAGGAGAGAAAGCAAAAAACTATCCGATGTATTGAATGATAAGTCAAAGTCACTCCTCCCAAAACAACTTATTTCTGGATTCTGTAGGAGCTGTATCCTAATCTGAAATGTCCATTAAAGAAAATAGTTAACTCTTTATTACTTTTTATGGGAAACTAGGTAGTTTTTCAGTGGAATAGAGTCTATCAGGAATATATGCAGAAAAGAGAATATTTCATTAAATAACTTTAAAATTTTTATTAAAATATTAAATTTTTAGATTATTCAAATTTAATTAAATTGTTAGAAATTTATTAAATACCTTTAAAGCAAGGTAATCATGGGTTCATGAAAAAGCATATTCATGGAAACACTTCAGTTTTTCAGCTTGAGCTCTAATAGTTCCCTCCATCACCTTCCCATTACACATCTCGTTGACTCAGTTATACCCCGGAAATAAAAAGAATTCAGTTTCCCTCACCTTCTCTTTTCATCCAAATCCACTTGCTTTGGTGGGGGGGTTTCTGGAAAGTAGTCCCAAAAACCCCAGACATAGCCCCAGCTCTTATCGAAACACTATTTTTATTAATCATTTTGTTGTTTACATATTTATGTATTTGTGTGTGTGTGTGTGTGTGCATCATTGCATTCCCAGGATTTTTCCTTCACCTTATCACCTGTAAAACTTCTTCTTGATCTTCTTGGGCTCTTCCCTTCTCTGATTTCCCACCCCCCTTAACTGGTTGACCCAGTTCTGTTGTCAGCTTATTTTGACTTTTTCTTGGCCTTTTGTTGTTACTCCTATAGCCCATCTATTTCTGATTTATTTCTGCTAATGTGATTCTTTCTAGGTCCATCTATGTTATCACAAATAGGTCAGATTTGTTGGTTTTGATTTTAGCCCTCCATACAAGTGATAAGGTTCTGATAAAAAAGATCCACAAGGAACTCACACAATTTAGCAAAAGCAAAGCAAAAAGTACAGTCAAAAATTGAGAAAAGAAGTGAAAAAAAAATCAGTTCTCCAAAGAGGAAATACAAATAGCCAAGGCATACGAAAAAATACTCGATATCACTAATAATCAGGGAAATGCAAATCAAAGCTACTTTGAGATACCACCTTACACCAGTAAAAATGGCCTATATCCGAAAAAAAAAAAAATGGGCGGCAACAAGTACTGACATGGATGTGGAGAGAAAGGAACACTTTTACACTGCTGGTGGGACTGCAAATGGTCCAACCACTTTAGAAAGCTGTTTGGAGGACCCTCAAACAACTGAAAATGGAACTACCATTCAACCCAGCAAGAGACTGGAATTTTGGACATGAATACTTTTGTGGAATAAATTGTGGAATTTATTGGAATCAAAACAAGGTTTGTGAAACAGCTGTAGCATTGTTGCACCTCGATAACCTCTGCATAAGTTAGAAGGATGGAAAGTGCGCTCTTCATGAGAACGTCAATGTCAAATGTTTGCAGGGTCTATGCTATTGTATTGGAGAAATTGGAAGAAATTACTGGCAAATCGTAGAAAAAATACAAAAATAAATGGGTGCGGGTATGTGTGCATGTGTGTTCATTTTTCAGCACTAGGGAATGATGCCGCGGGAAAAATCAAGTCTGTAGTCAGGTAAGAAAAGAAAAATGATCATATTGATTTGTGGTTATGTTGAGGAAAGAAAAGTAATGGAAGGAAAATATGTAAAAGACCAATGAAATTCATAAGAGAAAGCACTGGTTATAATTTTAACAGGTCACACCTGTAAATCATCTGTGCCTGTGAACCTTTCTAATGTCCATACAAGTTAAATTTCTCTGGTCATCACCCTTTACCTTCATAATCCTGGTCTCCTCACCCCTGCCTTTTCTACATCCCTCCGGGCAGAGGGAATGCACCTGCAGACTTGCCCAACAGGCTTTTAGAAAGTTTGTGTTTTCACACAGAAGTGACATCTTAAAAAATCAAGCCCAAATTAAGCAGAGCATCAAATGGTGATAGCTAAGAACTGAGGGGCATGGGAAGTGGGAGCATGCAGTCAGGGGTCACCTAGTTCCAGTTACTGAGAATGAATAAGTCCTGTGAATTGACTGTGCAGCATCACAGCTGTAGTTAATATTGTCTTATACTTTTGACCTTGACTCACAGACTGAATCTCAAGTGTTCTCCCACATGAAATACAACATGGTACCTGTGGGAGGGGATAGAATGTTAATTAATTTGATGGGTAATCATCTGGCAACATAACACATATACTGAAATAGCACATGGTACATTGTGTGTGTCTACATGCGTGCACATAAATGCATATGCATGTATAAGCATATGCATAACACAGGCACATACACACACGTAATTTTTGTTGTTCCTATCTGGAACAACAATGAGCATGCTTCTCAACAGGCTCATCTCAAGCAGGCTTCATTTTCTTTAATTTTCATATATAGTTGTTGCTTTTTGACCAATATTTCATTTCTCCCCTCAGATGTCATCCCTGTAGTTCTCCCATCACCACAGCACTGGTGACCATCATCACAGTGCCTCTTCCCTCCCCAGTTCTGCGCCGTCTCCCACACACTCCCCTGCCTCAGATCTGTGCTCAGCAAGCACATTTAGTGGTTTTCATGAACTTTTTGTTCAGTTTCTCCATACTCCACATATAAGTGAAACTCTCTGGTGTTTGTCTTTCTCCTTCTGACTTATTTCTCTTAGCATCATCCCTCCCAGCTCCATCCACTTAATCTCAGATGGCAGGAGTTTACCTTTACAGATTGTTAAGGAACATGGGAATAACAAATGCCAGCAAGGGTGTGGAGAATAGCTGACTGAGCGTCAGGTTGGGTGAGACTGCTGCTCCACACCACCCGCCAGGCACCCTCTCTCACTAGGGAGTTCCTTCCTACTGTCTCCCTTCTCTATGTGTGTCTGTTTTCTTTGATCAGAGTGTCTCAGTTTTCTCATTTTGTGGCATTAATGACAAAATCCATCCTAAAAGTTGGCTGTTAGGCCTTTTTTCCCTTACAAGTTCATATACTAACTGGTCTGTTCTGTTCCAGTTGTCAAGGGGCTATATATATTGCTCAGAATTGGGGTGATAGCTACCATGTGTGAAGCTTATCTCCTTTGCTCATATGAGGAAGAAAAGGATGGTGTGCTCCTGACAGTGGCTTAGCATGGAGTTTTATGGCCACATCTTCTAGGATTGGTATCATTCTTAGAGGAAGAACCCTAGTTTAATTTATTGGCCATTTGCCATACACCAAGTGTGCTGTCAGGTGTATTTTATCCTCAATATGGGGAAGGTGGTGGTGAGAAGTAGAGCCAGGATTCTGACTTGACAGTGTTTGTCATACTGTATCCCACCAGCTTGGACTCCATGGGGCTCCTCTGTGGTGACAAATGAGGAAGTTTCTGACATAGAGATGAGAGTGAGTTTCCTGGATGTCAAGCTAAAGAGTCACCAGGGGCATTTGGAAAGGGCATTCTGGAAAGGGCAGCTGAGAGTGGCAGGGAATGGGATGCTTCTGAGTTGAACTTTAAACGCCATTTTGGGTGGCCATTTGGTCTTAGCCTCTTCTGTCCACACCTCCCTCCTTTCAACTTCCTCTTAAAACCTTATATTCTTGCCACCATGATGTTTGGATGAGATGAGAAAAATCCACCAGTTTGCATCTATCCATATACATAGTCGACTGACGCACCATGTAATTTAAGTGCATCTGTCAATGTGGCTCCATTATGAGGCCACATATGTACAAGTTGATCAACAGTCTGTGATTTGGACCATGGCAATGTGTGAACCAGAAGGAGAGCTGGCTCAACCTCCAGCAGCCCAGATACGAGACACCACCTATCATTTAGGTTTCTGATCAGAATCAACCACAGCTGTCACCTGTTTGAGTCATGGATTCCTTTCACTCTTTCAAATCTGAGTCAGCGTCTTTGCAACTGGACCCACTCTATATATATACCTCAGAAGGCCCAGTATGACACACCTTCACATCCACAGCAGTGGAGTGTTCACTTTCAGTATAAGGATATGAGATACATCCACTCTGCAAAGCAAAGGGTAGGAACTTCTATCATTTTCCAGTAGATGTTGGCAAGTGAGGAAACTAATACTAAATGATTGTTGAGGACCAGGCCTGTGTCTGTTACTGCCACGAACACTCCCTTGTGTGGCCTTCTAACTCAGCAAAGTAATAGTATTCTCGCCTATTTCATGGGGGAGTCTTTGAGGGGTTAGGCTCATGGACTTGGGGTAAACAGTAAGAAGTGATTGGTCCTTAAGTAAAAGCAGTATTTCTTCTTCCCTGGAAGCCCATGTGTAGTTTGCAATGTCATGAAATCCCTCCATATGGAACTGTTAGCTAGGTAGCTTGGAGTGTCGCCCCACCAGTATAAGTTGTTAAAGGCAAAGAATGGGATTTGTTTTTTTAAACTGAAACCACTATAAAGTCTGCCTGCAAATGTCTTAGAAAACCTTTCCCCATTGAGAAAGTAACCTGAGAAACATGATGTTCTGTGTTCTAGACAAATGGCACTAGATCACAGGCAAGACACAGTGCCCCTGGAGATCTGAGGTGGGTGGCTTCCCAGTGACCTGTAACTTAGTCACATGGGGGCATCCTTTGGATTTCCAGGACAAAATTCTTGGATTCTCATGGGGTCCTGAGAGACATGTCCTGGATGATTCATGTACATCTGTGACACCTTTGGCAAGATTTAATAGAGAATTGGTATTTCGATGAAAATAATATCTTCCTTTGAGAAATGAATGAGCTGGCTTTAAATCATTGAGGATTAATACTAAATAAAATTGTCAGAGTGATGTGATGGGCTCAGTCCTACGAACATATTATGTTTCATCAGGCCCAGTGATTATGTTGCTTTTCCCAAGGATATCGTTATCATTTTCTATCCAGGTAACATTGGCTTACAACTCTGCAAATGATTGAGGGATATGGATTCACACCTCCTCTCATGGAGACAATACCACACCTACCATCAAAGCACCAGTAGTTCTCCACCATGATAAAGTGGGTCCTCCTACCTTTGTGGGGAAGGAAAAGTAGGATGGGGACTCCCTACCCCCAACAGCCAACCCTGTAACCTTCTGTTCTCCCATCACATTTCTAGGGTTTGTTTTTAGTTTTTCATTATTTTTTTTCCTTCTCGATATTCCTCCAACAAGCAAAATCATCAAGTACCAAACAAGGAGTGTGCCTGCATGAAAGAGATCAGACATAGCATCCCACATAGAGCATCCCACAATCTAACACAATATTCAAGTGAATCTCACTGCTTGAGAACCCAGGCTATTCTTTCAACAGGTTTTGATTTTCTTCAAGAAAACCCAGAAGTCCATCATTGTGCAGAAACCCTCTGAATACTTAAGTGCCATCAGCTGATTTGTTCCTTAGAGTCTTCTGCTCTTGGCCTAAAACTTTGGGCCTAAAGTGGTTCTCAAACAAGGGTAGATTTTTGTTTACTCTCAGCCTCAAGTTTTAGGTCCTTTACCCCATCAACAGCATGCTCATCCCACACATCTTTTTCACAGCATCACCAAAGGTGGGGGAGCGAGGAAAGAAAGGCCATCTTTTTCAGTCTGTCAAATAAACCGGGAGCTGCACAGACCCTGTGAGGCCAGAAGGTCACACATCCAGCAGCACCCTCATCACAGGTGCCAACACAGTCAGGAGCTGCACCTAACATTTGGTGGTGGCATTACAGTCTCAACCGGAAGTTCAAAATTGAGTAGCAGAAATTTCTCCTATGACACAGCACTTTCAAACCAAATACTACCTGTCTCATCTGTCCGGCATTGTTTTTACCTCTGCCCACCATTTCCAATGTGTCATAGAAGATTGCCTTATTGATCATGAGACTGGAAGCTAGTACAGGAAATTTTCTTGGCCCTGATCACTGTCAAATAATGACAGGAAATGACTTCCCCGTGGTGTTTGAAAGGTTTTGGGGGGGGGGTCCATTTGCTCATGCATACTACTTTTGTGTGTCGCTGGATTCCCGGAGGTAATGGATACGTTTTAATTACATTCAAATTGCTGGGCTTTGTGTATAGATTGAGCCTCTTAATACTGAAAGGAAAAACTATCAGAAGTCTTTAATAAGGAAAGTCTTTACCTCTGATTTAACAGTGCAGCAGATACTACCAACATGGCTGGGGCCACTGCACCCTACACAGAGTATGCAGGGGACCAAGCAGAGCACAGATTCATTTCTTGGAAGTTTTCATCGAAATGGGTTTTGCAGTGGAGTGAAGACTGTGGCCAAGTGAAAATGATGGAATGGTCACGTGGGAATGGGACACTTTCATATCTTAGCAGGCCCCAGAAGTACAGCTCCCATCTCCTTTGAGAGAGGAAAGCTGGGTCAGGAGGTGTGAGCTCATAGAACCTTTTCTAACCACCCACTCTTAGTAACCTCACTCGTTTATTTAAATCATTGTTCCATTCTTCCTATTAAATATCACCATTAGATATGATCTAATTTATCTATGGATTTATTAGTTGACTGACTGTCTCTTGTTGCCACTTAAGTATCAACTTCCTGCTACTGTCATTGTTTTGCTCCTGTTTTCCTAGTTCTCAGCATAATACCTGATACAGAGCTGAGACTGAATACAGACGTCAATGAGTATAAATCACAGGCAGTGGCTGGAAGTGGAGGGGAATCGGGGTGCCCAGGGGTCTTCGGAAAGGCCACAGGTCACCCTTCTGTTGGCTTTAAATACTTTCAAAACAGATACTTTACCACATGATAATATGCTTCATCATCCCACATACCCTGGCCCACAGCCACCCCACCTGCACAGCAAGGCATCCGGATGTACTTGAGGACAACACCTATTTCCTGACAGCCCAGTTTAGTGCCCAGAGATGCTGGCCCTGCCATCTCCCTCTGTCAGCCGTGGCCCTGCCAGCGCTTGCCACCGGGCTGCCTTCGAGAAGAGCTACGGTCTAGTTGGCAGCTGACCGCAGTCCTCTGGCCTGCGAGAGTCTTGCTTGACTGTGTTAGAACGTAACAGACACAGCTCAGAAATGCAAGGACTTGCGGAGCTTGAATATCTATCTGTACCAAGTCGACAGGCCCTCCAAAGCCCAGTACGGGCACCTCCTCCTGTTGGGTCTCCATCAGCTTGTAACATTACATCTTGTACAGACTTGCACTTTCTTTCAACTATTTGCATATTTTTCTGTGCCCGTGCCCAGGAGAACATTTGGTGCAAACTATCCATCTGCCTTTGTTTTCCCGGATTTTAATGTCATTCACCTTGGATCCCTTATGATTGTGTTTATGCCAGGGTGGAGATTTTAAGTCCAGTGCTGATACACTCCGTCTTCCAAGAGGCACACTTTGCCTGCACTCAGCCCAGAGCTGAGCTCTCTCTGAGTGAGACATCTTTGGGGACCTGGGAAGTTACATGGGGGATGGCCCATGGGAATTTACCAATGACATCAGTCCTGCTGGAAACTGACCTGACCTGAAAGGCATGCCAGTTCACTTAGCAGACTGGGGAGCGTGACTGCCAATGATAGCACAGGTTAGTACCAAGGCATGGACTACTGACTATGCAATCAGAGTCCAGGCCCATATCCAGCGGATGCTGGTCCGCTCTGAGCAGAGGAAGCACACACGCCAAGGATAAGCTATTGCTTTATTGCCACTCATGTTGACAAAAGAGTTTGGAAAACACAGTTCTGTCAGCAAAGACATGCTTTCACTGTGGCATTTCACATTTATGAAGCACATGAATGAGAATATGAATAAAGGAACAATGTACTTGATTAGTAATAACCGCTGAGTACTGTGGCCCTCGGCATGTATGTTGAGTGTGAGAGGATGTCACTCCTTCACTTGGGTGTTTTGTTCTAAGACCCTGATCCACTCAGCACACTAAGGTATTAGAAGAAAAATACACAGTTGGAAATGAATTACTCTGGAGCCCTGTTACTCAGGTTGGCATTCTGTC
>PVHY01005725.1:0-80511 GCA_004024945.1 Uropsilus gracilis | reverse complement strand
TTTTTTTTTTTTTTATTGTTTTTTTTTTTTTTTTTTTTTTTTTTTTTTTTTTTTTTTTTTTTTTTTTTTTTTTTTGAGAGTACGTCTAGGCTAGGTTGCTTGGGCTAGTCCTGATCCTGAGGACTCAAGAGATCCCTAGCCTCAGGTAGCTGGATTACAGGTGCCTGCCACCACGCCTGGCTGCTTTTTTGAGACTAGGTCTTGCTATGTTGCCTGAGGTAGTCTTGAACGCGGGAAATCAAGCAATCCCTGGCCTCTTGCCTTCCAGTACTCGGATTACAGACATGCATCACCATGCCGGCCTCAAGTGTATATTCTGTTCTCCTTTGTCGTAGATTAGTTGACCATATATGTGTGATTTTATTTCTGTTTTTTTTTTTGAGACTAGGTCTCGCTCTTTTTTGCCCCTGGGACTGCAGGCTCTCGTTGCCTGGGGTATCACAGACTCAAGCAATCCCCAGCCTCAGCTTCCCAGGTAGCTGGGATGACAGGCATGCACCACCATGCCCAGCTATTTTTTTTTGGAACTAGGTCTCACTACGGGCCCCAGGTGGGGGACTCGAACCGCGATCCCTAGCCCCTGCCGCTTCATAGGCTGAAGCTTACAAGCACGAGCCACCGTGCCCGGCTATTTCTGGGTTTCTATTTGATTCCATTGGTCTGTGTGTCTGTTTTTGCTCCAATACTATGCTGTTTTTATTATAATGGACTTGTAAACATTGTTTGAAATTAGGGTGTAATTCCTCAGTTCCTCAATGCAGGATAGCATTCACTATTTTTTTTTTTTTTTTGTGGTTCATAAAAATTTTAATAGTATTTGTTTTATTTCTGTGAAAACTGTCGTTGAGATTTTTATTGGAATTGCACTTGCACTGAATCTTTAGGTTGCTTTTAGTAGTATGTTCATTTTTATGATGTTTTCTTCGTACCCAAGAGCAGGGAATATCTTTCCATTTCTTTGTATCTTCTATCTCTTTTAATAATGTTTCATGGATTTCTTTGAAAAGTCACTTCTTTCATTAGGTTAATTCCAGGTATTTACATTTCTTGGTAGTATTGTAAATGTTATGGTTCTGTCATTAATCATCTTTTTGAGAATATTTGCTAATTTTTGTGTATTAATTTTGTCGCCTCCTTTACTGAGTTGGTTTATTGTTTCAGTTAGTTTTTCTGTGGATTTTTTTTTAATTCTCTGCATTAAGTATCATAAAAACGCATACAAGAATAGTTTCACTTCTTCTTTCCCTGTCTGAATTCTTTTTATTCTTTGCCTTGCCTTATTGACCTAGCTACAATTTTCAGCACTATGTTGAAAAATAGTGGTGAGAGCGGACATCCTTGTCCTTACTCCCAATCTTAATGGGAATGCTTTTAGTTTTTTACCATTAAGGATGGTATTTGCTCTGGGTTTGTCATATATATATATATATATATATATAGCTTTTATTATGTTAAAATAATTCCCTTTCCTCCTGAGTTTTCAAGGGCCTTCATCATAAATAGATGTTAGGTTTTATCAAATGCTTTCTCTGCATCTATTGATAGAATCATGTTTTTTTATTTTTCTTCTTTGTTGATGTGATGGATTATATTAATTGGTTTTTGGATGTTGAACCATCTTTGTGCCCCTGGCACAAAGATGCATTATTGCATTCAGTTAACCCATATTTAAAAAAAAAAATTTCAAATCTGCATTTATTGGGAGATTGATCTGTAATTTTCTTTCTTTCTTTCTGTTTTTTGTTTTTTTTGTTTTTTTTTGGTTTTGTATTTGTGCAATGTTGGTTTTGTAGGATGTATTTGGTAGCCTTCCTTCTTTCTCAATTTTTGAAAGACTAATGTAGGCATTATTAATTTATCTTTGAACATTTGGCAGTACTTGTTTGTGAAATTATCTGGTCCTGGGCTCTTTTTAGGAAGAATTTTGATAACTGCTTCAATTTCTCTACTTGTGATTGGTTTGTTTAAGTTTTCTATTTCCTCATTGTTCAGTTTTGGGTGATTATATAGGTTTTTTTGTTTTGTTTTGTTTTTTGTTTTTGAGGCTAGGTATCGCTGTGTTACCCAGGGAACTGCAGACTCTCGTTGCCCAGGGTACTCTGGACTCAAGCAGTCCCCAACCTCAGCCTCTACAGGTGTGCACCACCACGCCCAGCTGTTTTTTTTGGGACTAGGTCTCGCTGTGTTGCCCTGGGTGGGTCTTAAACCCGCGGACTCAAGCGATTGCCAGTCTTAGCCTCCTCTCCTAGGCTTGAGATTAAAGCCGCATGCCACTGAGGCTGGCTTGTTCTGTAACTTTGTCCAGGTTGTTGTATTCCTTTGTATGTAAGTGTTCATAGTAGTCTCTAATTGTCCTCTGATTTCTGCTGTGTCTGTTGTAATTTCTTCTTTTTTGTTTATGATCCTACTCATTTTCTTTGTAAGCCTTGTTAGGGGTTTATCAATTTTACTTATTTTTTCAAAGAATTAGCTTTTGTTTTTGTTGCTCTTGAATTATCTTTATTTCGATTTCATTTATTTCTGCTTTAATTTTTATTATTTCCTGTCTTCTGGGTTTTGGATTTTTTTTTAGTTTTGTTTTGTTTTGCTCTTCTTCTAGTTCCTTGAAATGAATGGTTATTTCTTTGGGTTCTTCCTTTTTTTGATATGGGCCTGTATTTTTATGTTTTTCTCTTAATACAGCTTTTGCTGAGTTCCATACATTCTGGAATGTTGTGTCATCTTTGTCATTTTTCTCCATGTATGTTTTAATTTCTTCTTTGATTTTCCCATTCACCCAGTGGTCTCTCAGTAGCACATTGTTCAGTCTCCATATCCTTGTTTTCTTTTGTAGTTAATTTCCAGTTTGATGCCGTATGGTCAGAAAAAATACTTGATATTATTTTAATCTTTGTATATTGATAAGTGTTTATCTTGTGCCCTTATTTTGGAGAGTGTCCATGTGTATTTGAAAAAAAACGTGTATTTATTTCTTTGGAGGTGCAGTGTCCTGTAAATATCTGTTAGGTCCATGTGATTTAGATCTTCGTTTATAGCTTTTACTTGTGTAGTTGCTATCTTGTTGATCTGTCCTTCAGTGAGAGTGAAATATTGAAGTCTCCTACCACATATGTATTTTCAGCAATGTCTGTTTTTAGTTGTGATACTAATTGTCTAAGGAATTTTGGTGCTCCCTCATTTGGTGAATTATGTCTTTCTGGTGTATTAACCCCATTGTCATTACATAGTTGTCCCCTACATTATCTCTTGCCACCTTTTTTATTTTAAAGTTTCTTTATCTGCTTTAAGTATGACTGCCCCTGCCTTTTTGGGGGGTACAGGGCAGCATTTGCTTGTAGGATTGTTTTCCAACCCTTTACTTTCAGTCTGTACTTTCATTTATTTTTTTATTTTCTAATTTTCATATATCAGTCCTATTTGCGTAGTTACGATGTGTGCTTATCTTTAAAGTTCAAGTGTATTTCCTGAAGGCAGCAGAATGTTGGGTTCTGTTTTCAATCGTGTTTAATTGGTGAGTTTAGTCCATGAACATTTATGGTGCATTATTGACACTTGAGAGTCTCAGGTTACCATTTTGGTGGTCATTTAGCAGTTGTAGTTACTACCTTGTTCTGTTCATTCTACTGTTGGTTTTGATCTTTAGATCTCTTGTAAAATTTCTTGGAGTGGGGGTTTATTGGTAGTGAACTTCTGAAGATTTTCCTGAAGATTTTTTGTCTGAGAAGTTCCTAAATATTTCCTAAATAAAGCAAGGAGATGTTTGCAGGGTAGAGTACTCTTGGCTGGTATTTTTTGTCTTGTAGTTTTTTGAATGGGTTTTTCCAACCTCTAGTTACCTGAGGTGTCTCCTCAGAGAAATCTAATGTCAGCCTAATAAGTTTTTCTTTGTTTATTTCCTTTCTCTAGTCAGTTACATTGTATTTTCTTTTTCTTGAACTCTTGGTAGCATGTCTTGCTGCAGTTTTGCTTCCATTTAGATAGTTTGGTGTCCTTTTAGCTTTCTGTATGTCTATTTTCATTTCCTCCTTCAGGTTTGGGAAATAGATTTTCAGTTCCCGTAAATCTCTTCTCCTTCTGGGATTATTATGGCTCTTATATTTCCTTTCTTCATGGTGTCCCATAACTGAGTGTTTCTTGATTCTTCCTTTGTATTTCTATTTTTCTCTTGGTTGTTTGTATTTTGGTATCTTCAAGAGTATTGGTTTGTATTTCTATTTCATCTGATTTTTTTTTTTCATGGCTTTACCAGCATTTTTAAGCTACTCTATTCTCTTTTAATGTCCTGTGTTTCCTTTAGTTCCTTTTCAAATATTTGGTTTTGTTTTTCTGTTTGCATTGCTCCTTGGATTTTTTTTTTCTACATTTTCTCTTAAATCTTTTTGTGTTTTTATTATGGTGATTCATAAAACTTTATCTGACTGGTAGAGCATTTTTCTGTGTCATTGGTTTTGGGTTCTGGGGGTTGTCTTTCCTTTGGTGGTGTATTGTTTCCTGAGGGGCTTGCTTGAACATTTGCGTTTTTTTAAACCTTCTGTTGTTTGTTCGTAGACTTGCTCTATGTGTTGGCCCACAATGGCACTTGTACTGGCTGGTATGGTTGTTGATGGCTCTTACCGGGTTATGGATGATTCTGCCTTGTATCTAAACTGC
Organism: Uropsilus gracilis; assembly: GCA_004024945.1. Classification (NCBI taxonomy): domain Eukaryota; kingdom Metazoa; phylum Chordata; class Mammalia; order Eulipotyphla; family Talpidae; genus Uropsilus; species Uropsilus gracilis. The sequence goes on along the minus strand of PVHY01005725.1, from coordinate 75,861 downwards.
TGTGGTTAGCTTCATGGTTTCCTGTTGGCTATTGGGATGAACAGTGCTCTCTTGAAATTGCAGCTGGTCATGGGCTGGCAGGGCTTTCAGCTAGTAGGTCTCCATCAAATTGTTGGGGGTGATGACCACTCTCTCCTGTGCTTTATTGGTACTTGCTGACATCAATGGTATCGGGCCTTCTCCCTCACATGGGAGTTGCACTTGCTTTTAATAGTGTTTCTTCATTTCAGTACTCATTCCTTTGGTTTAACCACCAATGTTTATATGATTCCTTAGGTCTGCTTAATGCCTTTTTTTTTTTGCCTTTCTCAGTGCATTCCTGGTGTTCTGTAGAAACCAGATGGCCAACTGGACAAACCGTGGACTGCACACATTTTCTTTGTCTATAAAGAAACTAATATGTAGTTTATTTCAGTGATGTTCATTAATCCTTCAGTCAAGGAACCTATTTAATTTTACAATTCCTAACATTACCTGAGTAACAAAAGTAGCCCACTTATTAAGTTCTGTAAATATCATGTACCAAATTTTAGGAAAATTCAGAGTCTAGGGATTGTTAGAGGCAAATCTAGACCTGGTTGTTCTGGTGAAATAGTTCATAATCCTTTTTTTCCCCCCAATCTATCTTTCCTTATCACAAAATATGTCCTATGGGAGGGGGGACCCCACCTACATCAAATCTATTTTTTACTCTTACTTCAGAAGCCTCATTTCTTGTCCTTGATGGACAGTCTCTGGACCCCACCTACATCAAATCTATTTTTTACTCTTACTTCAGAAGCCTCATTTCTTGTCCTTGATGGACAGTCTCTTCCTTAGATAAATATGTTTATTGTAGATGCCTTTGTTCTCTCCAAATTGATTTTCTTAGTTTCTAAGCAGGGAGTTCATTGACTCTCGTGATGGAAGATGTTCTTTGATACTTAAAAAACAGCCACCTTACAAGATATAATTTGTTCACACTCTCATTTTATCTTCCTCATTTCTGATCATGTTCTAAAATTTCATTTTCTTGCTAACCTGTGTCAGTTGCAAGTGTCAGAACTATATTATTAACCCAGTATTCCTTTCACTCATTCAAAAAACAGGTTTTCTTCTAGAAAATTTGCTTTGTTAATCCCATATTTCCTTAGGATTTTAGAATGGGAGACTCTACTTTATCTTTCTTCTGGGGAACTTTATTTGCTTTGTTCAGCTTTCCAAGAGATAACTTATTGCACTCTGACCAAATATATATTTTAAATTCTTGAATAAAACATCTATTTTGAATCTGTTTCTTTGTTGTGAGGATTGGATAATTAGCAGGAAACCTAAAGTACCCATCCATTTTTCTGCCTTGAAATTTACAGCCAAAATTTCTTTTTTTCACTACTAAGAATTCCTTTTGTTATTCTTTTCTTCCAGAGGTCATGTATTTTGATAGATTGTCTGGTAGCATGCTTCCTGAACTTACTAATTATATACCATCTTTTATCATCCATAAGTGACCTGTCATTGTTTTGTGTTCTATGAGTACAATTTGAAAACCATTGATACACGTTAAAGAGGGAGGTAGTCCTGGTTTAAATTAAAGCTTTGCTGATTAGTAATATTTAATACTGAACAAGTCATTTATTCGTACTTCTAGTCTCTTCATCTTTAAAAGTAGGAATAATTATCTCAACTTCAAAAGGTTGTTAGGAAGATTAATGAAGGTGAATTCTCTTACCCTAATTCTGGCTCCATAGAATTAACCACATGTTAAATTATTTGTTTTCTTTGAAGTGTATTTTAATATATTTGTGATAATCTTCTAGGTATAAGTGAAAATTAAACTTCTATAAAGCATTAGGTGGTCTTTTGAAATAATCTCTGTAGAAACAAATATATGCATATATTATCATGATTACTTCAGCCTGCCTTATGTATAAACAGACACTTTATATTTTGTTCTATTGTGGAAAGATTTGATTTTACTAATCAGCCTTATTACAGTAGTAAGTTTTACAACTTGTAGTTCTCTGTGATAAGAACCTTGATGAGTTCAGTGTTTGATCTGAAGATGTGTGCCTCTTAAATTTACTGTGTATATTATTATGAGAATTCAAATAATGGGTGCTTTTCTATTCTAAAATAGAAACAGGACTTGGGAAAGAAGAAAATGAAACCCTAAATTGAAATAACTTTGCTTATTTAATTTTTTGTTTTTGTTGCATTACAGTCCACAAGAATTGGAATGTCAGTAAATGCTATTCGCAAGCAAAGTACAGATGAAGAAGTTACATCTTTAGCAAAGTCTCTCATCAAATCCTGGAAAAAACTATTAGGTATAATTGATCTTCCCTAGAATATATCTATTTTCTGGTTTATTCAAACATTTGATTGTGATGATTTTTTTTTATGAGTATAGATGTATTGAAATCAGTACTTTAGAATAAGGTTGATGGGCATTAATTTGAGAGTTTTGCTTCTTTAGGCTAGTCAAATGTAGCTCTCTTTCATTAGTTATATAACTGATTGATTTTATGAGTAAGAAGAAAAATTTTTCCCAAGGGAATTTACTGTCTTTGAAAAGATTTTTGAAATAATTTTCTTGGAGAAAATTTGCAAGTGTGATAAACTCATATGTATCATTGTCTTAGATTAGTTTTTAACGTTTATCATATTTATTTTGTTATATGCTTACCTCTTTATATAGTCACAAATTTTTTTGTATACTAGTATTTTTTTCCTTACAGCTACATCCACATACCTCAGGTGTAGTTCCATGGTTCTCCTACTACCATAGTATTCATGATCCATCACCACAGTCCTTTGTGTCCTTTCCACCTGTTTTGATCCTTTTCCTTTCCCATCCACAGCTGTATGCCTTAGATCTGTAGTCAGCTTGCAAGTTTTGTCTCTTTTCCTGACCTTTTATTTATTTTTTTACTTCTCTAGATTCCACATAAAAGTAAAACCATCAAGTATTTCTTTATCTCCTGACTCACTTTGCTTCATAATCCCTCTCAGCTCCATCCATGTTGCTGCAAATGACATGAGTTTATCTTTTTTGATTGCTGAGTGGTAATTTATGTATATATATTGTATCTTCTTGATCCTCTCATCATTTTGGGGTACTTAGGTTGTTTTCATATATTGGCTATTGTAAATATTGCTGCAGTAAACATGGGAGTACAAGTTTCCTTTCCAGTTATAATTTTTGTAACTTTTGTGTAGATTTCTGGGTATGGAATTGCTGGGCATGTGGTAAATACATTTTCACTGTTTTGAGGAATGCCTACATATCTTTCATTGGGGATGGATCAGTATAAATTTACCACCAGTAGTGGAAGGTGGTTCTTTTTTCACCATATCCTCACCAGCATTTATTGTGGTCGGTCGGTCGCTTGCTCGCTCGGTCAGCTATTGATCTCCTTGGGTATGCCCTGCGGTCACTCCAGCTCCTCTCGTTGCTATTTCTTCGGCCATGTTTTAGGCCATTGAGCTCTTCCTTTTCTGAGGCATTGTTCTTTTCCTGGGCAAGGATTGGCTTTACTGGGGCCCAGTACACCTTGCTGCTTAGTATTCCATTCTTGACTCTGTGATGTGCTTTCAGTCCAGCTCCTTTGGAGCATATCAGTGCTTCATACTTATTAGTTACCTCCTCCAGTTTGGTTTTAGTTCCATTTGCTGCTTGTTTGTCATATAAATTTCTGGACTCTGGCTTAGGCAGTCTTCAGGTCCTTGTCAGAAGGTAAGTTCCTCATTGGAGACAGACATCAGACATCAGCAGATGGTCAATCCTGCTTGTCTCATCTCTCAGTTTGCAGCTCAGTCTTGGGGCCTCTGCCACATTTCTGTGCCCTTTTTCCCACTGTGGTGAGGGAGGGTAACTTGTTCTCACAGAAGGCTTCCCTGAGCCCTGATTTTGACTTCTGCCTTCTGGTGACTGTATAGGGGTAGCTTTTTGATAAGTGTTTGGTGTAGTTGGTGAAACAGTTCTTTATCTGTTATCTTCCTCCATGCTTTTCATGGGTACTGCCCAGGAGATGGGTGTGTCAGGGTGTTCTTAGTTCTACAGCTTCCTCTGTGTCTTAAAATTGATTCATTAGTGTTTTTCATGTTCCTGATGAGGACTGACTGGAGTGAGAATAAGACCAGAGGGGGCTGTTGCCACTCATTGCAACAGTAACCCTTCCCTGCATGCCCGTAGCCCGGCAGGACTTGGGATCTTGGATCCACCTTCTTTGGGTGCCACCCCTGGGACCCTACCAGCATTGGGTGCTGCTGGGGAGGCTCACAGCCATGACCTCCGCCCCACTGTGCAGTCCCTGGAGAGGGGGGGTCGATCTGCTGCTGGGTTGTGGTGGCAGACCTGATTTGAGCGGCTCCCCTCCATCTTGCCCCACCAGGTCTTGCTTACTGGGGACCCTACCCCCAGAACCCTCCCTCCCAGCATTGGGTGCTAAAGGGGAAGTACTTAGTCATGACCTCTACCCCACTGAAGGTCCGCACACATGCAGTCCTGGGAGAGGGAGGTCGATTTCCATTTGTTTTTTTTTTTTTCTCTCAATATGGCCATTCTTTTTTTTTTTTGAGACTAGGTCTCGCTGTTTTTGCTGGTGGAACCACGGGCTCTCGTTGTCCGGGGTACCACAGACTCAAGCCACCCCAGCCTCAGCTTCCCAGGTAGCCAGGATGACAGGCGCGCGCCACCACGCCCAGCTAATTTTTTGGAACTAGGTCTCACTACGGGCCCCAGGCTGGACTCGAACCGCGATCCCTACCTCCGGCCGCTTCATAGGCTGAAGCTTACAAGCACGAGCCACCGTGCCCGGCCTAATATGGCCATTCTTAAAACTGTGAGGTGGTATCTCATTGTGGTTTTGATATATATATATATATTTCCTAATTAATAAGTGATACTGAACATTTCATCTATCTGTTGACCATTTGCATTTCTTTTTTGGAGAAGTATCTTTAGTTCTCCTGCCCATTCTTTGGTTGGGCTGTTTGCTTTATTTGCATTGCATTGTATGAGGTTTTTGTAGATCTTTGATATCAGTTTTTATCAGATATATAATATGCAAATATTTTCTCTCATTCCATGAGGCATCTTGCTTGTTTTGGTTGCTGTCTCTTTTGTTGTACAGAAACTTTTTAGTTTCATGTCGTCCAAGCTATTTATGCTCTCCTTTGTTTTCCTGCTTCTGAAGATGAGTCCTCAAAGATATTTCTGAAGTTCATGTCATGGAATCTTTTGCTTATGTCTTTTATGTATTTTATGGCACAGGTCTCACACCCAAGTATTTTACCCAAGTAAATTGATTTGATTTTTGTGTGTGGTGTGGGGTCATAGTCTAGTTGCTTTTGCATGTGGCAATGTAGTTTGTCCAGCACCATTTACTGAAAAGAATTTCCTTATCCTAGTGTATATTCTTTGCTCCTTTGTCAATGATTTGATGACAATACAGCCTTTATTTGATGAAATAAAGCCTAGATTTATTTATGGACTTTCAGTTCAATTCAGTTTGTTTGTGTGTCTGTTTTTGTTCCAATAAAGCCTAGATTTATTTATGGACTTTCAGTTCAATTCAGTTTGTTTGTGTGTCTGTTTTTGTTCCATGCTGTTTTATTATTACGGTTTTATAATACAGTTTGATGTCTGTTTTTCCTTGTTTCGGTCAGGAGAGCTTTGGCTATTCAGGGCTTTTGTGATTCCATATGAATCTCAGCAATATTTGCTCCATTTCTTTGAAGAACACCTATCATTAAACACATACGTTGAATTTGTAAATTACTTTGGGTGGGGTGGCCATTTTGATAGTGTTCATTCTTCCTATCCACGAACAGGGAATATCTTTACATTTCGTTGTACAGTTTTTTGGTTTCTGAAACTATCATCCTTTAGCCTTTAATTCTATTGCATATGCTTAAAGCAAGCTTATTTTCTTATACAGGAAATTTTAACATTGGTACATTGCTTTAATCTCCAATATAGATTCTAGTGTTGTTGGTTGCCCCAATAATGCCCTTTGTAGCCTTTTCTTCTCTTCCAGAGTATGATCCAGTCTAGAATCACATATATAGCGTCTGAGTCTTAAATAGTTCTTAAATTTTTCTTGTATCTTTTGCAACATTGGCATTTTGAAGAATACAGGCACCTTTAGTCAAGGTATACACTTTATAGTTAATTATTTTTTTCTGTTTTATCTAATAGGCATTCTCTGGGGCCCAGTTTAAGACCTTGAAACTTACTCCTTATCAGACCCTTCCCCAAACCCTTTTTTAAATTCACTTGCAGTGAACACTGCAGAATTGAGACTTTATAGCTCTTCTACTTCTTTAACATTGACAAATCATTCTACTCTGAAAAAACAACTCTCTTTTATTTCCAAATTATCTGTTATTAGTGTGGATATGTTTATGCTGATTCTGTGAAATATGTGTATTCTATTACTTACTGTTCATGTTTATTTTGATATTTTTGGTGTCCTTGATTTGACTCCTCCTCTGACTGGTACCTATGCCTTGTTGACAAGTTCCTTCAGTATTTTTTTTCTTAATTTTTTTCTCATATCCTGTTATCATAAAATGCATTGGTTTCATCTGTCTATTCCCTGGAATCAGAGATTTCTCCAAGTGGTTATCAGTGTTATATTGAAAAGAAAATACAAAAAGTAAGCTTTTTATAATTTCAAGGTCACCCATGTTATAACAACAGCTTGTTACTTATAAGAGCTTGGAAACTGAGAAAATTTTAAATGTATATATAATTTAAAATATAGTCTTAAAACTGAATGTCACAATGGTGTCTATTTTGGAGTCTGGGACCATTAAAAAGATTGCTGTAAAGGTCATTATTGGAATGATTGGAATAATTTGTGTAAAGGTATAAGTAAACTATATCATTAAGTTTACTTATTTACTATGGTTATAAAAATAAATGTATTTAATTTTAGGAAATAAACACTGATTTAGAGATGATGCTTGCAATTTATTTTCAAGAGGTTCGAGAGATACCACCTGCACACACAAGTGGTATACAGCATATATATATATGTGATAATTAGGGGATAAATGAATGAGGAAACACGTATGCCAGAATACTAACAAGTGGAAAATCTGAGTAAAGTTCTTTATACTTTATAGAAAAATAAAAAAGCTATTAAGAAATATAGTCTGTTTATTGCAGCACTATTTATAATTGCAAGGACATGGAAACAACCCAAATGTCAACCCAAGACAGATGAATGGATGAAAAAGATGTGGTATATATACACAATGGAATATTGCTCATCAATTAAAAATGACAAATTTGATAAATTTATGGTAACATGTATCTACCTAGAAGAAATCATATTAGCAGAAATAAGTCAGGAAGAAAAAGACAGAAACCAAATGGTTTCACTAATATGTGGGTAATAGGAAAAACAAGCAAAAGACCAGGAGGAAAAGTCCAAATAAGCAAACAACCAAACTAAAGAAGACAACTTGTGGGATTGAGGGGTGGGGTGGGGGTCGATGGGTGGGGGGAGATGGGAGGGAGTGATCAGGGACGGAAGGTGGTGGGTGATTCTCAGAGAATGCAAAGATGTGAAACATATATGTAAGTAAATAATTAAAAAAAAACTTCAATTATTTAGCATTGTAACATGCTTCCCATGCAGTTGTTACTGCCAAATGTTTTATATAAAACTTATAATAAATTTCTTTTAAAAAAATATATTTTTTTATTGAAAAAGTTTTGTTTGCATTTGCCTTTTGGGTGTTCCTCTTCCCTCCCCTTTCCCACCCTTGTAGTCTCTCCATCTCTTCTTTCACTGCCATTTATTGTTTAATTTTGTGTGCCTTGGGTTCTTCCTTTTTCCTGTAGCAATGTCCTTTTGTCCAGTGTGGCCGTGGTTTCCTGGGACACAGTGGCCTGTGCTTAGTTTTCCAGTGTCTTTTTGCTGCTGGTTCTTTCAGTGCCTCTTCCTTCTTTCTGGTCAGCTGCTCCGGCCCATCTTCTGTCATATTTTGCTCCTTCTTTGTTTTGTATCTTTGTTTTATAGGTCTGGTTGCTGGTGTTGAAAGCATTTCTCCTGGCCAAAGTTTGTGCACCAATTTTTTTGATCAAGATAGGCCCTTGTAGATGGTTGATCCGGGTCGTCCTGGGGGCAACTGCTTGTTCTGTGGATTTTCTCACCCCCTAAAGTAGGAGGGTTCTTTGATCATGCTGAAGGCATCTCTGAACGAGAAATTCCTTTCCTTTCATTGTAGATCTCAGTGATTGTATTTCTGAGGTAGTTCATCTTTATAATCAGTCTTATAGTCCTGTGTCCCATGTATCTGACATGTTCGTTGTTACTTCTTTGTTTTTCACCTCTGTATGCATGTGCAACTGCTGTTGACTTGCTGATTTAGTTGCTTCTGGTGAGGGTTGACTGGATTTGGAGAAGACCAGAGAGAATGACCCCTACCACCCACAACCCTCTGCCAACCCCCCCCCGCAAGGTGGGGGCTCAGTGCCTAGCAATATGGCTGAACCTGATGTGTGTGTGGGGCTATCCCTGCCTCCTCCGTCTTCTCGTGGTATGGTGACCAGGGGGCACCCACAGCCGCTCCCCACCACCCTGGCAGGTGTCCCCCCCCACCTTGCGTTCCTTGAACCAGGAAAGGAGTGTGGCAGGCTGGGTGACTGAGGGCTCAGTGCCCGGCAGCATGGCTGAACCAGGCGTATGGGTGGGGCCACTTATAATACATTGCATTTTCTAATATTTATTGAAAAAAATTAAAAGTATAGTCTTCTTTTTTTTTTTTTTTTTTTTTTTAAGAAAAGGCTCCAGTTGGTCCCCTAAGTAACAAAAACAGAAGTGCCCCTGATGCTATAGGCCCCAGCAGATCCCAGTGAGCCTTGGAGTGGAACCTGTAAGCAACCTTGATGAGTAAGCTTTGGCAGATTACAGTGAACCTCAGAGTTGGAACTACATGCAGCCCATATGTGGTATGCCTTGACAGACAGTGAATCATGCATCTCCCTGTCAAGGAGTGCAGACATGACATACTCTGGCAGAGGCAATGACTAGGCCTGTTTGCCACTAGTGATGATACTTAAGAGCAGTGAGACAGAGGGACAGTAGTTGCGGAGACAGTCCCATGTATAGGGAAGAGATTGCTCTTCCTTGGACAGTGAAGACTAATGCAAACTTCACCAGTGTCATCACTGAGGAGGCTGATACCACATTGAACATGTGCATAGAGAGAACTTGGATCTTGTGGTCTGCAGTAGAGGAAACTGGTAGCAGGTCTGTCAACTCAGCCAGGGAACCTGGGCAGGAAGGAGTGGAGGTACATATGCTTGAAGGAGAGTAAAGAGCTGGGGTGCTCCACGCATCCTGGGTTAAAATAATAGCACAGCAAGCATTCTGATCTAGACTTACCTTCCAGTTCCTCAGGACTGGTGCCTTCCTTGTGACACACTGATAACCTAGGAACTGCTGAATCACTCATCCCAGATCCCAGAGAATAGTGATATCAGGGGTGCCACAAACAGGGCCAGCCTACCACTAACCTTTACACCCCACAGAAACAGATCTGAGTATATACAGATGCCAGCAAAGGTATGCATAAATAAGCCAGTAAATAAAATCAAGATTACTGTAACTCTATGGGAAATGTGTTATTTAGCCCCCTAAAACAATAATGAAGAAGGGAGACTTCACGTGACAAAATAGGTACACTAAAAATTTTACACATGGAAATAAAAAAACTGGAAGAATGTGATGTTAAAAGGTGGAAATAACATTCTACTATGTTTTTCTATATTCTATACAGAGCAGTATATGAGAATGAATGAGAATTGTTTATATAGTTCTTACTATGCAGAGCTTCAAAATGTATATGAGTAATTTATGCAGTATATCTAAATATTTCCTGAACCCAGTTTCAAGGCTGTTTTGATTAATTTAAAGATGTTTAAGTGCTAAAACACTACATTTACCCAGCTTACCTTTCATACTTTATTTCCTGAAGTCTTGCTTACCTCCAGTCTTAAAATTTATACATTTTATTTCTTCACACATTATTCAAGATGGCGATATTTCATGTGGTGTTTTCTATGAATATATTCTTTGCTTACTGTCCCTGAAATACGTATTTATATTTTGTGTACTACATTAACTTTTTTTGACTTCATGAAAAATGATCCTTTATGAATTCATTTTTAAAATGATGATGATTTTTTTCTTTTTCTTTGTCCTGTATACTTCTTTCCTTTTTAGATTGCTTTTGGCATATAAACTTGGGGTTCCCACCAAATCGAGGAATTTATTTGATAATGCTCAATGAACATGCATTGTGAAAAATACCCAAATACACATGCTAATAGAATAACTTGCATAAACTTCATTTTTCTTGTTGAAAACTTAAGGTGTTTTCTTTATTGTTCTGTAAATATACTGATAATGACAGTAGTTTAGCTTTTAACAAGTGATAACAACCTATGGTTTCTTAAATTTTCAGATGGACCTTCAACTGATAAAGACCCTGAAGAAAAGAAAAAAGAAACTGCAGTTACATCTCAGAATAGCCCTGAAGCAAGAGAAGAAAGGTATTTTGCTCTGTGAAAGTTCCTTTATGTTGAAAAAAATCAGTTTTACTTGACCATTACTTTCTCAGTGGTCTTGGAATCCTCAAACTGGGCTCTTCTATTTTCAATCTAAATGGGATTAGGATATACACACACATATATATATCCTAGCTCCAAATATTCTAAGGTTTTTTACAGATTTCCTGTACATTTAAGAGAGAGAAGATGCTATATATAGAAATTATTTACTATGTGATTGACAGTCTTAATTGAATGAAATCTCTGGAATAGTGCTGATAGAATTGATAATGATGGTTCTGATTGGGAATTGTAAATGTTGCTCCCTCTATTTGCACATACCTTTTTAAGATTTTTTTAGACCTTAATTCTAATGTTCCTTTTTATGTTTTTGTTTTTTCCAAGTTTAGGTGTTTGTAATAAGAACTTAAAATGTGAGATATAAAAGTGAAATATTTCCTCAGTTCTTATGAGAATGTTATAATTCTTTCCTGTTACATATGGGCTGTACAGTACTCAGCGTGTTGTAATCAGTGATATGCCTAATTGATCAAATAGATTTTGTTTTTTCTTGGGGAGTTTGTAGCTTAACACTTGACATTGTTCTAAAGCAATAAATATTTCTCCAAATGATACTTGTCCTTGGAAAATGAGGGAACCTGGTAACTTAATCAGAAAAGCAATTCTTGGCTTATACTCTGGAACTACTGCATCAGGAATTCTGGTGATGGAACCCACAAATCTTTACTTTTTTTTTTTTTAAATAGTCTGTATTCATTTATTCAGTTAGTATTAACTAAGTGTGTAATGTGTATTTTGTTTTTTTATAATTTATTTATTTGTCACATTTGTGCATTGATCCCCTGATATATGGCTTAGCCCTTTAGATGATTCTGATACTGTCAGAATTTAGAATGACAATTTTAACTTTATTAAAATTGACAATATACTATTATTGTACCCAAAATGTACCCATGATACCCATAATGTCCCCCAAATTGATAATACACTACTCATTTTGAGCAACAATTATTAATATCTTCTGCATTGTTGTGTATTAGTATTAGTTAAAATTTACAAGAGATTAGCTAAAGGTAGGATTAAACCAGTTAATAAAGTTTAGTTTTTTTCTATTTTGAGATAATTTCAGACCTTCAGAAAATCATAAAAATTTTTCCTAGTTTTTATATATATATGCATACACATGTGAATTAATTTTATTTTGATATAAATGAGTTTTGTAGATATTTTACCCTTTACATCCCTAAATAATAAATATATCAGTTATTTTATAAGAATGAAGATGTTTCCTCACATATAACCACAACAGTTGTTAATATCTGGAAATTAATCTTAATACTATGCTTTTGTATTTCAAAACCTTAGTCATATTTTAGCAATTTTTTCAAAGATGTATTTTATTACAATGGAAATTGATTTTTCTAAAATATCTGGGGTCAAATATTTAGGGTTTTTTTTGGGTTATATCTATTTTAGCTAAATGTGTACATATATATTTACTTATTTTTAATTTGCTTTCATGTGGAATAATTCCTGAATCTGTAATTGTCTGTCATACTTGGACAGAACTAAAATTTTGAACAGAACTAAAATTTATAAATTTTTTAACAGACTTTCAATTATTTTGAATGTGACTTTGAATATATCAGTTTTTGACATATTATCTGTTTTATGTAATTGAAATTTAGGGATATGACTTTTTTACAAAAGCATAGAATTATTGTGTATAACCTGATAAAGGAAATGGTTGGTATCTATGCACTGAAGTAAATTTTAAAAGGATTGGAGAAATGAAGTCTGCAGTATCACCTGTAGGGAGAAAAAGTTAGAGCTAAATGACTTGCAACTGAGAAGGTTTTCATACTTTTGCTTAAGAGTTTAAGGAGAAAGCAGTATGGCTAAATGCTTAAAAAGGTGGCACTAGCATGAAAGAAGTAGGGCCAAAAGTAGTGAAGTTAGTAGGGAAAAGGCTCCATTTGTACAGCTGGGTAGTTTCCAATGGGTGACCCAGGAATTTGACTATAAGCACAGGGAGGCAAAAGCATATAATTGAAGAATTTAAGAGAATTTTAAAACATTGGTTTCTTGGTTTATCACCGACATGTGGTATCCTCTGTACTTGGGAGTACAAAGAGGAATGAGCTGTAGTCTTTGTAGTCGAGGAATTCAGAATAGTGGGGAAGAATATCTGAAAATTCATATAAGAAATCTCTATGTAGACAATACTTTGGAAACACATGGGGAAATCAGAGAAGGCTTCAGGAAGGAAATGGCTAAATTTAGAACGTATGCACACTGACCGTTTTCCACAAGGTGATCTGTTTGTGAAGTTTGATGATGAGTTATGTTTGGGGAAAAAGCGTAGAGGTGTCATCTTACAATTGTGCAGCAAGTTAAATCCATCTGTGAAGGGTGAATGATTTAATTAGCCCTTGGAAAGGTTTGTAGCATCTATGATGTGATGAAAGTTAACTTGAAACCAGTCAGAAAAGTGTTTTGGTGAGAATCTATTAAGTTAATCAGAGGTAGTGATAAGATTAGGTTGATGAGGTAATTATTGAACTGTCCTGATTGGGTTGATGTTTCTGGTGAAAAAATCAAGAGGCATTTTGTATTTTTACAATCCACTTCATACCACTAATGTTTTTTAATCCTGAGGACAGTGTTTTAAATTTAAATTGCATTGGCTATCTAGTTGAAACAGATTTTTTTTTAAACATTTCCTCTTTCTCTGAGAACTGTCATTCGTTAGTGCCATTCCTCTCCTCATCACCAAGACCTTTCTTGCTTTTCATTTATTGTATTGAGCAATACTGTATATTTTCTTTATTAAAAATACTCCTTACTATTTAGAAGCAGAACCAAGGTAAAATGCTTAGTTTGTTAAAAATATGAGACTTTTTCTACTTTTACTGAAATTTTAACTTTTATATGTGGACAAAATTTTTTTCATGTAATAATCATTGAAATACTAACTCATTTATTAAGGTCAAACAAATGTTTTTGTATGTTTCTATATGTGAGCTCTTCTTGATATCTTTTTGGGGTATGTGTGTGTATATTTTAGTAGCTCCAGTGGCAACGTAAGCAGCAGAAAGGATGAAACAAATGCTCGAGATACTTATGTTTCATCTTTTCCTCGGGCACCAAGCACTTCTGATTCTGTACGGTTAAAGTGTAGGGAGATGCTTGCTGCTGCTCTCCGAACAGGAGGTAAGTATGTTGTTTCATTGTTTATTTCTTTGACCACTGCTGTCTCCATCCATGTCCACCTCTATATTTTCATTTTACCAGTGGCATCTTGTTGATAACTACCTTCTGTTCAAGGGTTACTCAAGGCAGAGAGTAATCTGCCTTTAGCATGCTGGGGCTTCTACGTATTACCGTATAACCCCAAGAAATGGATTGCTTCTTTTATAGACATATCTCAGAGATAGTACAGATTTGTTTCTGTAGACTTACTGTTGTACACAGCGTTCTCACATACCATCTATTTTAAAAAACAAAATGAATCTTATCGTGTTTGTTAAGTGTGGTAAAGTAACATGCAATAAAATAATAAAATGAGGTATTGCTGTATATGTTTTCCCAGATTCATAGTTATATAAACTTTTTCTTACAAATGTGTGGTAGGGGAAATTCCCCCCCTCCCCCCACATTGAGTCTACAAATGTTTACATCCAGAGTGAGGGTGAATGATAGTGTATTTAGATCCCATTACTCAATAATGCACTATGCCATAGTGTATACATTTTGTATTCATAATTTTTTCACTTTCTCTTGAGTGGGAAAGGGATCTTGGTTTTTACATAGGTGCTTTGATTTAATTTGAAGATACTATTCTTAAGTAAAACTTTAACTTTAAAGTTTCAAATACAGAAATACTGTGTTTACACAAATTCATCCTTTTTCTTTTATATTGAGCCATGGTTAGTATGATTTTGCTCCGTACTCTACCCTATCTGCTTTGATTCTCTTATTGTCTCTTTCTGTTTTTTTATTTTTCTTTTAGTTTCCGTTTATTTCCTTTTATCCTTTAAATATTTACATAGGAGTCTTCTGAGTTTGTTCATATATGTGATTGGCAGATAAAATGAATGGTTTCCTGCTTTGAAGCTGAATCACAGGAGACAAGGATAGTTCTTTAACATTCTCTACTCTCTGCTGGATCAACCAGAATCTATGGAATTATGAAATGAGGAGTTGCTTTCTAGATCAATTACTGCCCACTCCTGAGGGATAAGGAATCGTCAGTTCAGGAACACAGTGGACATTAGGTGAATTCAGAGGAAGACTGTAGTCGATAGTAAAGGGGCCAGCTGCTAATGAAACTAAACTAAAAGAACTTTCTGTGTTAGGCAAATGGGGTTGAAGAAATAGGAATGCACTTTACTTTTTTTTCCTTCTTTTTTTGTTATTTCTGTTATTTTTATATACATATGTTATTTTTTTATTTCTTTTTTTATGTTATACTTACAATTCTTTGTCTAGATGACTACGTTGCTATTGGAGCTGATGAGGAAGAATTAGGATCTCAAATTGAAGAAGATATCCTTTGACTATATAATCATAAATTGTTTGATTTGTTTTAAGTAGTGTGTTCAGATTTTAAGTAATCTTTTTCTTCCTATATAAAATTCAAAGTTTCATTTGTCAATTTTATATTAGGTTGTATTGTTTTGATCAGAAGGAGAGGGCCATCTGTCATTTTATTGCTGTTATCATTCAGAAGTAAAACACATGGCATCGACTGTATTTTTATTTTTTGGTCAGTAGCACCTCAATTGAAGTTGTGCAGATGAGCATGGAAAACACATGCATTTTAAGTTTGATATAAGGTTTCACATTTGGGGAGAATTCAGCAAAGCACACGCAGTACCCTTGAGGGATGTGATTTTATGCTGGACACCATAGAAAGAGTTCTGCTCTGGTAGGGGGTTGTTATATGTGGATATGGGAAGCAGGGAACAGCTAAGTGATAGTGGAACTATTCTAGTTGAGAAAATAATGTTAGAAAGGGAACTCATTTAGGAAATAGTTATGGCCTCTTTTGAGAATCACCTGCTAAACTAGCTTCTTGAACTAAGGAAGAAAATAACCTTCAGGACTGCCATAAATGTTCATCTTAAAAACATGCATTAACACTTGGAAAATCCTTTGTGAAATTCAAATTTGGACAAGAAAAAGCTTATGTAAGTTCTTCAACTTTATTTTTGAAAATGTTCACTTTCAGAAGTTTTCTCAGGTTGATTATCTGAATTACAATTTAAGACCCAGTTGAGTGCCACTGGCACTAAACAAGAAGAAAACATTGCTCATTCATAGTGTAAAAATATCACTGTTATTTGCAATTATAAATCAGGGAATCAGACAGAAGCAGTGACTTGTTAATTATAAATTGGATATAGTTTTTGTGACCAGCTTAGAAATGTTAGGAGTTCTTTTAAGCAGAATGGGTAAGAATTATCTTTATAAATTTAACTTGTTTTCCTTAATGGCCTAGTACCTATTTATCAGGAAATAAGAAATACCGACATGAAATACAAAAACAGAGTACGAAGTAGGATATCAAACCTTAAGGATGCAAAGAATCCAAATTTAAGGAAAAATGTACTGTGTGGGAATATTCCTCCTGACTTATTTGCTAGAATGACAGCAGAGGTGAGTATTTCCGTCATAGGATTTCATGTTGTCAAGTATAAACTTTGGTTAAATCATAAAGTACTATATAAATGCTATTAGAAAATAAATTGTTTTGGTATATTTAGATAAGCAGTATACTAGACAATTGCTTAAGGCAGTAGAATTGGTTAGTATCAGTACCTTGTCCTGTAACTGTACCATGATCTTTGGCTGATTGCCTTATGAAGTCATTGTCAGGAAAAAAAACAAAAAACAGCTATTTACTTATTGTGGATTCATGTAGAATTGAAGAGTTGAATCTTTTGACTGCAAACAATCTTTTTACTTCTAAAGTCTGTATATGGTTAAACCATGTAAAATTGACCATATCCTTATATCCCCTTGTCCCTGAACTCCTTCTTAACCACAGAACCCTTAGGATGTTTTTTGATGTCCACTAGTTCTTTGAAAGTGTTTTCAGTTATTGAATTGTCTCCTTTGTAAATGTTCATTATTTTGTCATTCTGATACACATTTTAACATAATTCTCTCAAGTTCTTTTCATTTTGTTGAAAATGGCTGCATTGTATCCATAGTGTGGTGTTTTGTAACCGTTCCAATCTGGGTCGGCTAGTTGTTGGTTCTAGCAGAAGAAGAATGTTGGAGCCCTTGGCATTATCTTCACAGAGTTGTAATAACAGGAAAAACATACAGCAAAGAAACAGCCACTTGTGTTTTTCTTGAGCTTTAATTTGCCTTTGCATTCTTCTCATATTCGCCTCCTCTTCCTCTAAGTGATGCTGCCCATTTTAGCTTCATCCCCCCCCCCCAGACCCATTTGTGTGCACTTACACATCTGCACACTCGTTGGGTCAGGTGTGTCTAGTCATGGGAAGGGTACAGTACCATAGTTACTGGTAATAAAGGCCAGTGGTAGAAAAAGCCTGACCAACTCATTTAACCTATAATCCCCCCCTTGGGTGTTTTTTCTTTTTTCTCTATACAATCTATTTTTCTTCCATTTGTTTCCCTTGGTGAATGTGAAACACTATAGCCATGATCAGCAAAAGTAAACAGAATACAACTAGGCCCAGTGCACTAAAGTGCTAGGGAATACCAACCTAGGAGCAAAAAGACAAAAATGTTAACTGGCATCAGAAGATGATCCATCAAATCAACTACTAAAGGTGCTGCTGAATTGGATGGGGGACTATTCTCTGCCATTCAGGGCAATCTACCATCATTTGCCAGGAGCCATCAGGCTTCCTGGTCTTTTCTGGCTGTCGTCTGCACTGCAAGCCACAAGGCACATCCACCCCCAGGATATACTCTGACTACATACAATTTTGTTTGTGGGTACTCGCAGCTCTTTGCACTAGGCCAACTCTCTGCAGATGCACTTGGGTTGGGGACCAGTGTCTCTCTGGTCCCCTCTCTAGCTGTGGTCTCTACCACAAGCCACATTCCTCACCCACCCCTTGAAGACAGACTAAAAAGTTAAAAAGTGAAGAGGGCATTACCAAACATGTGATTTTAAGAGGCTTGCCCTCTCTAGTGTCTTCTTTGGCTACTTAATTGCTCAGAACTTTCCCGACTTAGCAGCTAAAGTTGCCTTTTGGACACATCTCCTATGTGGCTGCAGAAAACTTGGTGAGAGTTTCCTCCCTCATTCTGGGGCTGCTTTCATGGTTGCCCAGCTCTAACTGCCTACAGGGACAGTTGCCACTCCAGACTGTGTCCACATAGCTCCCAGCTAGTTGGGCACAGCCACCCACTGTGGCTCTAGTAGTGCCAGGCCGTGACCCACTAACTGCTTTGTGCTTTGGCACCGAGACCCACTAACTGCTCCTTAATTCTCATCTCCTGGGATGTGCAAATGATCTTATCCACCTCCTGGGTCTCATGGACAAAAGAACCAGTCTCCCAAGATCCACCGCCTTCTGTTGGAACTGTTTGTCCTAGTCTTATCAGTTCTATCTCTGTCACTGCTGGGTGAACTCCAAATGATGGTTGGGGTTCACTTTCTTGAGTCTGCTGCCTCAGGAGGCTGTTTCTCATGAGCCATCTCTTCCACTTGAGGTTTTGTCCCACAGTTCCTGGACCTTATCCCTTTCTTGTTCTCCTGTAACATCTCTAGTGTCATCCTTGACCATGTGCAGAATTGTCTGCTGACTTAGGCCACTTAGTATCTCTCCTCCATCTGTGTCTCCAGTTGTCAGCAACTGTCCATTTGTGACACCAGTTGTGTAGTGCAAGCATCAGGCTCTTGGTAGGTTCTTCATTGGGTCTAGAGGTTAAACAGACATACTAGGTAGGGCAGGATAGGCGGGGGTGTGGTGGGGTGGGGTGGGTGGGCAGGAATGGAAGACAGAAGAACATCACAACCCTGCCATATTCTTCATACTCTTTCTCTGAACTTTCTCTCTGGCCTTCTCTCATGCTCCCTCACCCCAGGAAGATGCCACCCTTTTAGCCTTTCCTCCCAGGCCCAGGTGTGCCCACTCACACATGAACATACCCACTAAGACCAGGCACACGCACAATCATGGAGAATGCTCAATACCGCAGGTGCTGATCATAGAGGCTAATGGTGGAAAAAGTCTGACCAACTAAATTTTCCCATGTGTGGATATACTGCATCTTCATGATCTATTCATCTGTCAGTGGGCATTTAGGCTGCTTTCATCCATGTTCAAGCTCTTGTAAATCATGCTATGGTAAACATTGTGGAATATGAATTTTATGATAATAGTTTTATATTCTGTGGGTATATGCCCAAGGGTAGAATTGCTTTGTTGTAGTATGTTTCCATTTTTAGTTTTTAAGGTGAATCAAGATTGCTTTTCATAATGGTTGTACCAGTTTACATTCCCACCAGTAGTGTAATGGGGTCCCTTATTTTCACATTCTCTCTAGCACTTGTTGGTAATCTTTAAGAATGGCCATTTTTGTGAGTGTGAGATAGTATCTCATTGTAGTTTTAAACCTGCATCTCTGATTAGAACCTATGCTATAAACTTTTCTCATGCCTTGGCCTTTTGGATATTGTCTTTGGTGAATTGTCTGTTCATATATGCCACCTATTATTTAATTGGCTTGTTTATTATTGGATTATATGAGTTTTTATATGTCTTTGCTATTAATCCCATATCAGTTATGTATCTTGTAACTGTAGCCTCTGGTTCAGTAGGATGTCTTTTTAATCTTCTTATATATTTTCTTTTTATATTGAAACTTTTAAATTTGAGGTAATCCCAATTGTTATCTTGGTTTTTAGTTCCCTTACTATAGGGGTCAAGCTATGAAGAGTTGTTGATACCATGGAAAGTGTATTACCATCGTTCTCTTCTGTGTACTTAATCTGTAAATCCTTGTGACATTTATTTTTGTGGATAGGAGTAGTAAGTCATTCAACTTCATTCTTTTATGTGTGCCTTTCTAATTTTCCCAGCAACATTTATTAAAGAGACTATCCTTTCCTTGTTTTATTGTCGTAGTGACTTTGTCCTAGATTAGATGTTGGTATGTACATAAATGTATTTCAAGGCTATTGATGCTATTCTATTCATTTATGTATCTATTTTTGTGCCAATGTGATGTTTTTAGTCTGGTTGCTTTATAGTAAAGTTTTAAGTCAAATAACATAATACTTGTTTCTCTTTCTCAGGGTTGCTTTTGCAATTCGAGGCCTTTTGTGGATCTGTAAATTTCCATTTTCTTGTTCAATTTCTTTGAAAAATGTTGCTGGTATTTTGATGGGAACTGGGTTAAATTTACGTTATTTCAGACATAGTAGTCATTCTTATTGAATTGATTCTTCCAGTCCATGAACATGGGATATCCTTCCATCACTTTATTTCACTAAGTCCTTGAGTAGCATCTTGTAGTTCTTATTTTACTGGTCTTTATATATCCTTCATTAGGTAGATTCCAAATTATTTAATTCTTTTTGAAAGAATTAAAAATGGAATTATATTCTTAATTTCTTTCTTGCTGTGTTCATTTATTGTTTCTAATAAATTTTCAATGGTATCTTTAGGATTTCCTATAGATTGTATATTGCTCGTGAATTGTGATAGTTTAGCCTTTTCTTTTTCAATTTGGATTCTCTTTATTTTCTGTGTTTGTCTGATTGCTCTGGCCAAAAGTAACTTAAATAGATGTCCTGAAAGTGTGTTTCCTTGTCTTGTTTCCAGTCTTAAAGTGAAAGCTTTAGTTTTTTACCATTGAGTAATACATCGGCTGTTTGTGATATATGGCCTAATTATATCAGGGTAGGTTTTTCCTATTTCTGTCTTTTTTTAGAGTTATCATAAATGTACACTGAATCTTATCAAAATGCTTTCTCTGCATCTGTTGATATTATCATCTGATTTATCTTTCGTTGATATATTACAAATAAATGAATCACATATAGTAAGCCATTCCTGCATGCCTGGGATAAATACCACTTGTGATATACTGTTGTGTTCAGTTTGCTATTATTTTATTGACAATTTAGGCACTATTGTTCATCAGGAATATTTTCTGTAATTTTTGTGTGCTATGTTTTATTTTTGATATAAGGGTGCTAACATTGCAAATGTTTTAGGGAACATCCATTCATTCTTATATGTTTAAAACAATTTGAGCAAGAGGGCATTATTTCTTTTAAGGGTTGATAACTTGTAAAGCCATCTAGTTGTGGGCTTTTGTTTTTGGAGTTTTTTTTTAATATTTTAATTTTCATGCTTGTGATTAGTTTGTTGAATTTATCAGTTTCTTCCTGTTAGTCTTGGTAGACTATATTGATCTAGCAATTTGTCCATTTTGTCATGGTTATTGAATTTATTGCCATATATTTGTTCATAGTAGTCTGTTATGTTCATAGTAGTCTGTTATGTTCCATTGTATTTTTGTGCTGTTTCATTTCTGATACTGTTTGCTAATATTTTCTCTTTTTTTTTGATTAGTCTAGCTAAAGTTTTGTTTAATTTCTCAAAGAATAAGTTCTTAATGTCATTGATTTTTTTTGCTTTTGTGTCTTATCTCTGCTCTTATTTTTACTATTCCCTTAACTAACTGGGTTTTGCTTATTCTTTTTCACATCACTTTAGGTGAGGTATCAGATTTGTTGTGATTTTTCTTGCTTCTTATTTTTTATTTATTTGTTTTTTATTTTTTACTGTTTATTTTGTTGTTTAGATCATAACCTCTATAAGTGGTTTTTGGGATACCTCCACCCCCTCCTCCCTCTGGTGCCCCTTCCATTCTCTCAAACCTGACTCTGTTGTTTACTAGTTGTGCTTAAGTCCACTAGTCATTAGTCTCTTTCCTGTGGCAGTGTCCTTTCACTGGGTGAGGGACTGTGTTGTTGGAACCAGGTGAACCTTGCTGGTAGGTTTTCAGTCTTAAGATTGTGTTGGGTGGCTATTATTTGTGGTCTGTTCGATTGACTCGAACCTCAATCCCTAGCGATCCCTAGCCCCAGCGGCTTCATAGGCTGAAGCTTAAAGGCACGAGCCACCGTGCCCGGCTGCATTGTTCTATTTATGTGTTCAACATTGTGTATTTGTGCTCATTAGTCTCCCCATTGCTTCTGTTTGCTGTTGAGACTCTTAATGAATTTTTAAAAGCAGTTGTGATGTTTCGTAATCTCTAATTGTCATATTTTCTTTGTCTTCACTCTATATTCTTGTTTTATATCTTCTGTTGATATTTTTAATTTTCATTCCAACAGTGTTCTTAAAACTTGGTTCCCTCTCCTGTCATCCTTGCAGTTCTGATGGGTTGGTGCTTGACCTCTCAGGGTTTTTTTTTTTTGTGCTGGCTTGTGAGTTGTACTGCCCTGTTACGACTACACCAAAATTGACCTAAGTTTCCCTACCCTTTCAGTTAAACAATTGCTTCTGTCTGGTGTGTTCTGTGGCTTCCCCCTGCAACCCAGCCCCACTACCCCGGGACTTTTTTTTAAACTGCAGTTTAGTTTTGAGTATCTGAAGGAGCCATGTCCATTATAGTCACTCTGACACTGTCTTGCTGGATTTCCTGTTCCGTAATGGTGATGAAAATGAAATTAAAACTTATAATTTGGGGTTGGAGCGGACACAGGAGCGGGGTCTAAAAAAGAAAAAAAAAGAAAAAACTGTAATTTGTTAACATAGTTGTTCATAGATAATAGTTGTAGTGTGTCTACAATATCATTTTTTTATTACCAGAAGATAAATTTATCTTTCTATACAGCTAATAAAAATTGGTATATTTATTAAAATTTTTATGCATTATTAAAATAATTTAATGACTCCTCAAATAGGGAACATAGTGGAATAAAATTCCTTATATCCATCACTCAAATTTCATGTATGTTTAATAATTTGTCACTCTTCATTTATCCTATTTACATTTTCCTTTCCCTTTGAATTAATTTTAAGCATCTTCAGACAGTGTATTTTTACCTCTATATGCCTGAAAGGTATTTTTAAAAAGATGATATTTTTCTTGCACAACACATTGTCATCACCACATCTGACAAAACTAGCAATAATTTCTTGATATTATATAATACCAATTTCATACTTTAGTTGAAACCCTTTCCTCATTGTACATTTATTTTGTATCAGAATCCAATTTTACACATTACCTTTAGTTTGGTCTCTCAAGATTTTGTATATATTTATTTCCTCTATATTTAAATTTATCCCTGTCTCTTTATGGTGTTGATCTGTTGAAGAAACTCATTTATTTTTTTCTATATCTCACAGTATGGATTTTATGTTTTATAGTTTTGATTACATGCAAGTTCAACTTTTTTTCTGCATAACATCTTTATAAATCTACTTTTTACTTTGTATTGTCTCCATCAGGAGACACAGAATGCCTTGTTGGTCTGTTCTTAACATGCTGCGATTGATCTTTGGGTTTGAGAACTGACATTCTGACTTCTTTATTGTAAAGTTCTCCATCAACCTTTCATCTAATACTTGTACTCATATAGGGATGATGCTTCATTTTCTTGAATTTGCTCCTTTTTTCAATTCAGAGTTGCAGAGTTTTGCCATTTTTTCCTAAATGATTTTCCATATTCATTAGCTAGGTTTATTTGATAAAGAAATAATATTGCTTTAATTTAATAATAAAATAATATTGGTTTTTATTGAAAAGTAGTGTAAATCTTTCTTTTTAGTTAATTGTTATCAGAATGAGTTGATGCCCTAGTAACTGCATATGGTGGTTTTTGTTGCTATTATTTCTAAGTGTGTGTACTATAATTTTTAAAATGTCACCATGAACTTTTTTATTCAGTAGGGATTGATTCTTGACAAGGTACATTATTTTGATAAAGATATTTTTCTATCTTTAGCAAGCAAAATCTTCCTCATGTTAACACCTGTGTCCATTTTAGTCAGTCTAGTAGTCTTTGATAGTTTCATGCTTTCTGGCAGATATCCCTGGCTTACCTGCTCTTTTCTTGACTCAAAACTTTAACCATTTTTCCAAAGGTCCTTGATTCCTTGTTTTTGGGGGCATAGTGTTTTTGGATACTAGAGATGCTTATTGCTATAGCATTACATTGTTTATAAGTCATCAAGCAGTATTAAATCTAGTTTCTATATCCAAACTTAACACTTGAAAATATTTAAAAGGGAATAAGTTATCAGTCATTTGAGGAAAACCATTTTTTTTGCTTTTTAGAAAAGCTTTAGAATTTGATTTTTATTATTACTGTTATTTGAGCATACTATTATTTAGGATGTATATATATAGAAGATACTTTTAACTGATTATGACTATCTAACAGGAAATGGCTAGTGATGAGCTCAAAGAGATGCGGAAAAACTTGACCAAAGAAGCCATCAGAGAACATCAAATGGCTAAGACGGGTGGAACCCAGACTGACTTATTCACATGTGGAAAATGTAAAAAGAAGAATTGTACCTATACACAGGTTTGTTATAATTTATATATGCTTGTATATTCATTTATGAATACTTCCAATTCCCGTTTCAAAACTAGTAAGAAATAAAATTACTGTTGGTTTGCTTGAAATTTTCTAAGAGATTTATGCTCTTCAGTGTAAGAATGCTTTTTAATACTAACAGATTTCAGGTAGTCAAAACTAAGTTGGTATATTTATATTTTCCAGAAGTTGTTGTGAAAGCTGTGTTATTAAATACTATTTATAAAATATAGAATTTAACAAAATAATCATACCTTTTTTCTTAAGAGTTCAAAGCAGTTGTTCATTGGTTAGTATGTAATAGGTTATAGTTTTGTTTTTTGTTCTTTTTTAATTTGGCTGGATTTAGGAAAGTTCTTTGTTCAGTCTCCATGATCTTCAGGTACTTTTAGCTT
This sequence comes from Uropsilus gracilis, assembly GCA_004024945.1. NCBI lineage: Eukaryota > Metazoa > Chordata > Mammalia > Eulipotyphla > Talpidae > Uropsilus > Uropsilus gracilis. Next base: position 51,338 of record PVHY01005725.1, on the reverse strand, counting down.
AACTGGTATCAGAATATTTATTCCTGGTTCTTTAGCATCCTGATAACGTTTTTTTTTTTAAACTGATAATGTTTACTCTTTTGTATTGTCTTCCAGATCCAGAATGTATTTTTTATTGATTAATTTTTTAATTACCTTACATTATTGCTCATTTTTCACACAATTTGATTTCTCCCTTTAGGTGTTGCCCCATTAATCTCCCACCACTTTACCTGTGAACCATCACCACAGTCTCTTGTGCCATCCCTCCCATTTTGACCCTTTTCCCTCCTCCTCCCCTGCTATCTGCCTCAGATCTGTAATTTGCCTGCAATCTTTGTCTTTTTTTGACCTTTATTCAGTTTCCCTATATTCCTCCTATAAATAAAGCCATCCTATACTATTATTTTTCCTTCTGAATTATTTCACTAAGTATAATCCCTTCGAAGCTTTTTTACATAGAGTTGACAGAACTGGATGCGGGTAATGAATCAGATGTCCACCGGGGCTTCTAGCTTAGAGGACCCAGTTGATCCCAAATTGAAGGTTTATCTCTTACCTATGTCTGTTTATCTCAATGTCTCTGTCTTTATGTTTACCTCTGCTTTTCTCTAGGATACTTCATCTCCGTTTCTCTCTTATCCTGTCAGTTTCTTTCTGCACATCTCCATTCTCTTTTTTTTTAAATGATAATTTTATTCATTCTGTAGATTTTACAGTATCAGCAAATGGTTATTGGAAAGCCACCCCCCACCCCTCTTCCCCCACCCCCAACGACTCCTCTGTTCACGCTGGCCCCTCTCCTTGTTTTTTGATCTATGTTGAGTCCTTTGGTCTCTTCGTTTTCTGTGGCAATGTCCTTTTCTTGGGTGAGGGTCTATGAGCCTAGAATATATATAATAAGCTGTGTTGGTAGATGCTCAGTTTTATCTCTACACTGGGTTCGTTCTAATTTGGAATCTATTAGTGTTTTCTCATTGTTGACTGTCTTCAATCAATTCCATTCATTATAGAAGATACTCGTGTGAAAGCCATCTGCTGAAAGCCTTTGCAGGTTGTTTGCTCTCCTTCAGATTGTAGTTTTGTGTGGGGCTGAGGCCCTCATCTCTCTGACCTTCCTCTCCCATGGAATGGGGAGGGTCACCTTGCTTTCTTGAGTTGTGTATCAGCCCTTTGCTTTTGGCACATCCACTCCTTGTGTGGCCTTAGGTGTGACTCTGTGACAGGTGATGATCATGATCATTTCTCCAGTCCATTATATGTTGTCTTTCTCACAGTTCCTTCTCTTGTGTTCTGCTCTTTGTGCACAGAATTTTGCTCTGGTCCCTCACCAATTCTGTCCATTCTATAGATTATTAGTTCTCTTCTCATTCCTTCTGAGGAGTAATTAGGGTGAGAGTGAAAGAGAGAGGCTGCCTGTATAGTTCCTGCCCACCCCCCAAGCCCATGGGCAGGCCCAGAACCCTAACCGAGTCCCGGCTGTAGGCACGTCCACATCCCTCCCCCATTCCAGAGCCAACCTGTTCTCTTGATAACTTTTATATTCATGTATGATGTGACTTTGTGTTCTTCAATAGCTGAAAAAGAACCATGTTATTGTTATTGTGATTTTATGTGCGTATGTAAAGAAAATGTTTATTACTGTTAATAGTTTTATTTGCCAACTAGATATTTTGTGCTGAACCTATAATCAGATGTGCTTGAAGTTTTACCCTGGAAGGATAACCTATCACCATGTTTCAGGTTAATATATTTAGGAAACTTCCTGAATGAGAGAAAATTAAAGACTAAAGAAATAAAACTTAAAAAAAAATAGCATTATAACCCTGTATAAGTAATAGAAACCTTTACTTAAATTCTTTTCAGTACAGTTTTCTATTGTGTGCAATGAATATGTATTGTCTTCATCTTCTTTCCTAACATTACCCAAGACAGTGATTTTTTTTTTTTAATGAAGTAACATTTATATGCAACAGTGTATATGATTTAAGGGAATAGGTGCACATCTACCACCCAGGAATATGATTTCCACATAATAGAATCATTAACAAAAGAGGCCTTCAAACACACTGCTATTGAAAACTGCAATATATATTGGGGACCAGATTTCAGATTATATAATATTATCATTCATAAAGAGTTTGTGCAATGGGACTATGTTATAGAGATAAAACATCTGGTTTTTCTTTTCTTTCTTTCTTTTTTTTTTTTTTTGAGACAAGGTCTCGCTATTTTTGCCCGCAGTACCACAGACTCAAGCAATCCCCAGCCTCAGCTTCCCAGGTAGCTGGGATTACAGGTGCGTGCCACCACACCCAGCTATTTTTTTGGAACTAGGTCTTGCTACGGCCCCAGGTGGGACGCGAACCGCGATCCCTAGCCCCGGCCGCTTCATAGGCTGAAGCTTACAGGCACGAGCCACCGTGTCCGGCCATGATTTTGATGGAAAGTATCTTATCCTGGAAATAAGGCACTTTGTTATTTAAAAATAAAGGAATGTTTCCCAGTTTATTTGGACTGGATGATATTGAAGATTTACATGCAACCATTGTCAATAGTGCCTGGGGCAAGGTTTAGCTAAATTAAAATGAGATTCCACTGCATGCAATAGAATGGATAAGAAACTGAACAAAATAGTACAATGTTTTTTGGTCTCTGCTAAACAGCAGACATTTCAAGGATCTCCTTCTCTCCAAACATTTTCTTGTAGATTTTGCTCAGAATGGCCATGTTCTGAAGGGAAATCTGGGGCAAGCTATTTAATTAAAATGTCATTAGTCATACAAATTCATTAAACAAATAAAACACAATATAAGTATTTCTGCCCTCAAGAAGCTTACCAGTTAAGCAAACGAGAGGTATATTTTTTACTGATTTGTTGCAGTGCTTTTGTACTTAATCCTAATGTGATCATGATTCAAAAGAACAAAATGAAAAGGTTAGGTTTAAAGTTTCCATTTTCCCTCTGTTTACTTTCATTTCAGTAAATAAACAGAGATTAGAAAGAAAATCAATCATAGAGAGTTTGTGACATAATAAAGAAGTTAAGTCTTTAACTCAAAAGGGAGAATTTGATTCTAAGGAAATCATGTAGAGCTCAGCTCTAGACTCAGTTCTTTCTGTTAAAGGAAAATTTTTATTCAAACAGTTTTCTGAGAACACTTTCATAAAGTTGATATATTTCAGTAACTGTCAGTACTAATACAAAATAAGACATTGAGATATCAGATTTATAAGTATGGCTAAGTGGAAAATTTTAATGAAAGTTAAGAGAATTTAGGTTGGGTAAATGCAGTACTATATCTGAAAATTGAGTGTTAATGTCTTTTTGCAACTGAAAAAGGCATAAGCTACCATGTTCTTAAGAAACAGGAAAACTAAAATGTATCCATATTTATATGTATATGCCTAAAATATGTAGAATGCCATACAACAACAGACTGGTAATTCTGTGAAGGGAAACTAGATTCTTCAGTCAAAGACATGCTAACTAATCTTGTTAAAATTAGAAATTAGAGTTTAAAAGAGGATTGGCATTTCTGATTCTCTTTGCTTTTTGAAATTGTCCTTTGTATTTATGTAGGATGTAACTTTATCTTCTTAAAAAATTCTTCAGGAAATTTTAGCTTTTAAATTAGATGCAAACAAAGTAAATCTTTTGTTGTAAACAGCAAAAAAATAGTAGACTTTAAATGGAGAACATGAGTGCTCAAAATCATTATTTTCAAAATGAAAGCTTTGAAATTAGCTTACTTTTGTTTATAAATCTGTCAGATATGAAAAGTTGGTTAGATATGTAAAAATGTTTACTCTTAAGTGCCCGTTGTTTTTCTTTTTCTGTCTACATTCAACATTCAAAAACTGCCAATAAATACACATAATCTTTTAATCAGACACTCAAAATTCTGTCTTTAGATAGAAAACTTGTGAAGTGGTAAAATTCACAACAGATACAAAACACTTGAGTGTGATTCTTGTGTACCCACCAAGAGATCAGAATTTTCCCAATAGAATCAACGGTTTTTCATGTCTACTTTGAGGGCTCTAGATAGCAATATTAAATATATGTAAAATGTTTTAGGACTCTTCTTATCATTTTTGTAATAATACCTTAAATAGGATGCTGTTACTCTGAGAATGACTATATCTTCATACTTTAGAGTTAAAAAATCATGTTGATGTATTGGTATCTTGAAACTTCTGATTTTTGAAATGATAAAATACTGTATTAAACATCTTATATAAATAAGCCTAACTCAGATGCACTATTGTTTAGTATTTAGGTTCTTTTCATTCATCTTTTTCTACTCCCCCATAACTAACTTGATGTAATAAACATGAAGAAACAAAGAAGGGAAGACTTAGAAAATGAAGTTTAGATTGTGTGTTCTTTTTGCTGTTACTGCTTATCTTGTTTGGACTTGTTTCAGGGTCATATTGTATATGCCACATCTTTTTTTCCATTCATGTTGTTGGGTACTTAGGTAGTTTCCATAGATTGGTTAATGTAAGTGGTGTTGCAGTGAACATAAAGGTGCATGTATCCCTTCAAAATAGTGCTTTTATACTTTTTGAATATCTGTAGGAGTGATATTGTGGGGTCATATGGTTGATCTGTTTTTAATCTTTTGAGAAGCTTCCATACTATTTTCCATAGGACAAGACCTGTCAACTTTCCCATGAAGATTCCTTTTTCTCCATACTCCATACATTTTTCTCCATGGACTATTCTTACATAGAACTTTTTAATAATACTGTAAAAAGTAATATGTTTCACTCAATTTTGCTGCAGGTACAAACCCGAAGTGCTGATGAACCAATGACAACATTTGTTGTCTGTAATGAATGTGGAAATCGATGGAAGGTATGATCTCTTTTTGATTTGTTTTATTTATTTATTTACTTATTTATTCTCCATGTTTGTGACTGATGCTCAATTCATGGTAAACTTTGACACATTGATGACATGTGGTAAACTTTGACACAAGGGTATAAAAAATTCCAGTTCAAAAGAAGCCACTTCAGTATGTTGACTATTTTGAGCTTGCTGGCGATTGAAAATACCAAGTGAAGGGTATTTTCTTTCTCTAACCTCTTGTTTTCTGCCTAAAGACAGATACCTCCTCAAAAAGGAATTTAATTGTCATGAGTCCTTTTCCTGGGAGCTTCGTTAACCAGGGAAGATTTACTCATTACAGGAGAAAATTGGACAAATAAGATCAAATTGTCATATGTTCCATATAAAGTGTAGCTTTAGTATTCATAGTTTAGAATCATCTAAATAGGGATTAGGTTTGGGGAAAATGGGTTATATGCTTCTTAAAGGAGTGGAAACTTTTAGGAGTGGAAACTTTTAAAAAAAAGATGTTTTATTTATTTATTTATTTATATTTATTTATAACGAGGCAATTTCTTTAGTTATTTTCTTAAGTCTGCCTAGAATATCTCTCTTGACATCTAAATGTGTACCTAGGCTCACACACTGCAGTATTCTGGAAGACCATGAGTAACCTTTTTGTAAAGAAATAATAAATTTTCTGTTTGATTAAAAATAGTGTTAACTTACTGTTCTCGTGCTGAAATAATAGCAGTGAATCTTAAGTATGTGGTAGTCCTGTATATTAAATTGCTTCAACTCTTGTACTTCAGGGAAATACATGTGTATTACTATTACTTATCTTTGATTCTGAAAGAATTATTGTATCTTGTTGAAATTCAGGTCAATGTTTTCAGTGTTTACTTTAGGAATTACAGATGAGTACTGTTATGATTTGGTGCCTTTTTTATCAAGTCTTCATATCACTTGTGTACTCTTGCCCCAAAGGAGGCAAGTGTAACTTAAAATAATTCTTTTGCAATTTTTATAAACCACAAACAATAAAATTGAAAATTGAGAGAATTACATATGAGTCCAAAGACCATTTTTATTGTTAATAGGCATGGGGAGTTTGGGAACTTGGTATTGGAGAGGCTCACATAGCAGAAATATAGTTTTTGGAACCATACTGATTCTGAAATTTTTTCCACTTAGCATTGCTAAATTGTAATTTTACATTTTATTAAGTTAAATAATATCTACATTGTAGATTGTGATAAGAGTATACTTAATAAATTTAAAGTGCTTGATAGTTGTTGATGTTCCAGTCATGCTCGTTATTTTTATCTGTTTTTATAAAGTTTGTACAAGATTTTTTTTTAAGCAGCACATTGACATTTCCAGTTTCATGCTTATTTTGAAGTAACCAGACGGTGAGGGAATACCCTCCATAAATATGGTATGGGAATTGACTCTAGACACTATTTCAGGGATTGAGACCAGTATTCACTTTATCATAAACAAAGACTTCTGAGCTGGGAAGGTTCCTGGTATGAGAGCATCTTCATAGTTTGAAATGGTTTCTCCTCTCTTGAGTTGGCAGAAATTTTTTCTCTCACTTTTTTTTTTGCCCATGTTGAGCATATCTGACTCTTTCAGATAGTTCTCTTAGTTCTACATGATTAATTATTATTAGTATGTTGCAGTTTATTTTGAATGTAGTCAGTCTGAAACACAAGTTCAGTAAGTAGTACCTATTGGGTTTAAGAAAGTTTAGTCCAGTGTAGAAAACTGATGCCTAGGATGAGTTAGGCTAAAAGTACAAGTTTGAAACTATTTTTTGACCTTAAAAAAAATTAAGAAGGCAGGTACTTAGTATTTTATAAATATTTTTTTATATATTCCTATCATTCTAAGTTGGAAAAACCAACCATTTAAGATAGGTAAAAATTTGTTTCTGAAAAATGTAACATCCTTTTCAAAATTGTCTCTTTGTAATACAAACCTATGGTGTATTAAATGGGGTGGGAGAGGTGGGGAGAGGACTTTATGCCCCATTGTATTTAAAGGTCTCACAAAATATTTCTTCTTTTTTTGACAGTTCTGTTGAGTTGGAAGAATTGGCAAAAATGTCTGGACCACTAAGAAAATGGATTTTGTAATTAGCTTTAAAGCTAGGCCAAGCAACTAGTTTCCTGCAAATCAGATTTTAAAAGTAACTATATCCCTTGAGTTAGTCTTTGTTTTTGACATAGCATCCTTCCTGTAGTTTCAGATCAGTAGGGAGACCTTATAATTGTATGGGATCTGTTTCAAAACATTTTTTTCTTTTTTATAAGTAAGATGATATTAAACTTTTATCAGTTAAACTTTGGGCAGTTAATTTTACCTTTTCTTCTTAAAGGAAACATACTTTAACATTTTTACAGTCTGAAATAACAGATAAGTTATTCTTCTCAGTTAACAGAAATGAAAATTACATTTCCACCCCATATTGGCATGTACTTTACAAATATTAAAGTAGTAGAGACAGAGTAATTGCGAGTTTACCAGATGTGGTGTGTATTCAAATAATACCTGACCAGCTTATCTAAATTGTACATAATATTTGAACTAGCATATGAAATTGTCTATTATGTTCACAAGTCTGGGATAATTGGATATTGCTTTTGTAATCTGTTAATTCTTGTAATTTCTTGTACATGTTTATTACTTGTTTTTAGTAGATTTTACTTTAGAAAACAAAGCTTTGCTTTGTTGAAATCAGTTTGATTTGCTGTTTATATACCCATTTGACTTTAATTTTCCAGAAAACCGTTTAGTAGACTTTTCATAAATCCCAGCACAGAAAAAAATAAAAAACTTCTAACTTTTTTCCCATCATAGAAAGATATACTGAGAAGAAAATGTTAGTTTTTTAGTGTAGTGAAGTTACTGTAAACAGCTCATGTCTTGATTATCATTTGGAACTCTAAGTTTAGGACTGTGTAATTCTAAAACTGTGGTCTTTCAATATGGAGATTGATAGAAAAAAATTTTTTTTTTTGGGAGGCTAGGTCTCCCTTTTTTGCCCATGGAACCGCAGGCTCACGTTGCCCGGGGTACCACGGACTTGCATCCCCAGCCTCAGCTTCCGAGGTAGCTGGGATTACAGGTGTGTGCCACCACACCCAGCTATTTTTTGGGACTAGGTCTCGCTGTTGCCCTAAGCGGGACTCGAAGTGCGACCCCTAGCCCAAGCCGCTTCATAGGCTGAAGCTTACAGGCACCAGCCACTGTGCTTGGCTTGATAGAAAATATTTTTATCCAAAGTCTAGTTTGAGGACTTTTCTGTTTCATAATGAATGAGATAATTGAAAAAAAAAACTGAATATATGGGCTATAATGTTATCCCTTTTACAGTACAGATAATTGCAATTATATTTACTTTTGTCTAAGTGCGTACTATTCTGTTAGGAATAAGAAAAAATGATTTTCATAGAGGTTCCTTAGGGTGCACCTGCTCTAGCAAATCTTCCGTTACAAAAGGCAACATTTTTATCATGTTAAGTCTGTATTCTATTAAACACCTATAGAAAGACCTCAGTATATGCTTTGCAGTCATTCCCCTTTTCTTCCTTTTTTCTCATTTCTTATTGCAAATCTATTTGATCTACAGCTGAAAAAAACATTTATAGGTTCATATTAAGTCCCCAAGTGTAAGAATTTGCCCACTGGTACCATTGCATATCGACATTGTAGGTTTACAGATTAACCTTTTGTTTTATCATTTCAAAAACAAAGTGCATTTTTGAAAGAATGAGTTTTAGAAGAATTAGCCCCATTTTAAATTAAGCGCTCCATTTTAAAATTTGTAATTCAATAAAGTTTCTTCTTATTAAAATTATGTTTGTCATTTTATTTAGATACTGAATCTTGGTTTACCTTTTGTTTAAAATTTTCCCTTCTTGGGAGAGAGGGTAAAATCAGAGGAGGGATGAGCACAAGAGATTAAAATAACAGTTCACAGGTTGACGTGGTGGGAGAATCTTGGGAAATACATCAATGTAAAAAAATAAATATATATGTGTAATCAATCAAAAGAAAGCCTCAAAAAAAATAAAGAGAAAAAAGATTCCTCTCTTCTGTTTCTTTTAAATGATGCATGCCTGGTTTCAGTAAACACTCATTTTGAGCAGTAATATAGGACATGTTTTTTGTTCTCTCTTTGGAACCCCAGTGAGGGGTGAAAAGAACATGTGGATGTGTCCCATATATGTACTGTATTATATAATATGAGAGATCAGATCATGGGCTTTTGACCACTGGAAAACACTAGCCAGTTTAAAGATGTGATGGCGTCACTGTCCTTTTAAAAACACTTAACTAAAAAAATCTTTTTTAACAGAGATAGCAGCCCCCTGTAAGCTATCTCCCTGCCCCAATTACCTCTTAGAAATTAATGTTAACCAATTTAATTCTACCCTCACCATTTGCCTTTCTTAAAAGTTTACCCAACCCTTGCCCTGTCTCTATATATACCCTTTCTTTTGTTAATAAATTGTCATTCAGTTCATTACCCTTAGCCTCTGTAGCTAAATCATCTCTCTCATAGTCTCTTTCTTATACCTTGTGCTTGGCCACCAACAATAAATTATTGAAAGTAAATGTTAATCAACAGGGTTATTTGGTAATATTTATTTTCTGAACAAAGTAACTGTTAAATGAACATACAGTGGAATTAAGTTAGACAAATATAGTGGTAGTTAATGAAGAGCCATCCTTTGAAAGCAGAAAATGACCACTTGGTTTCTTTTGCTCGCTTGAGAGGTGATAAACTTTGGATTTTAAGATTTTTACTAGTCCATGACAAAAGTTCTGAAATGTTAATATACACCCAGAATCAAAGTTTGTATAAATTGTACGAATGGAAGAATGTTTAGATTATAAACAGGATAGCAAAGAAAAAAAAAGGCTATACATTAAATTTTTGTAGTCGTGATGATTGGGTCCTTATAGGTCAAAGTTAATTTGGGGAGTTGGGTTGAATTTCCTTCTCAGAAACTATAGTTAAAAGTTTTGCAATTTAAAATTTTAATCAACAGTTCTCTTCCACCCCTCTCCACCCCACCCCCCCACATTACTTGGCTATAGAAAATTAGTCATTTAGTAGGATTTGAATATTTCACTGGGAAATATGCTTTGAATAATCACATAAAATCACATATTTTTCAATTTCAAAAATTAGCAGAATATCAACAGTAAAGATACTACTTCATAGTAGATTGAGTTACTGAGAGCTTCCTTGGCTTTTTTTCTTTTTAATTTAAAGATACTATGTTGCCCAGGATTGTCTCAAACCTGCAGACTCAGGTAATACCCAGCCTCAATCTCCCAGGTAACTGGGATTACTGGTGTGCGTCACCACACCCGGCAGCGCTTCCTAGGTTAGAATGGAAGAATTATATTGAAAACAAGGAAACGGAAGTCAATCAAACTGGAGAAGTGTGTTGAAAAAAAAATCTCAATTCTGTTTAACCTATAGCTGTGACTATTAGAAAAAGTAAGTTTTTATGTAAAACTTGTTTACTGCTTTGTTTTTAGTACTTATAAAAAAAAAACTCACATAGTAGGTGCTTATGAAATAGTTTTTCTTATATTGTGTCATTGCATTGTTTCTAGACTCTGGGAGCTATGTGAAGAATGTTAGGTTGAGGACCTTTGGAAATAATACAGATAATTACTGGTAGATGTCTTTAAGCTCCAACTTGAAAGAAAATGAACTAGAGTATTGGGAGATCTCTTGGTACTCTTAATTCTTCAAAGTGATGCAACAGTTTATTACTAATTGAAACTTTTCCCCCACATTACCATGTGTGCTCTTGTATTTGTTTATCCTTCTGGTGGATGGAAAAGAAAAGCACAGATGATTACCTCAGATGACTTACCTGTTCTGCTTCCTCTGGGTGTTGTAAAAAGACAGCTAATATTTCTTTTCCTTAACGGTCATGGCTGCAAAGATAGAAACATCTTATATGTGATGTGCCATGCTCTGGTTAAATTAGCCCAAGTGCTTCCATTGAGTGACATTGCAAAGTATAACTGATGATAGAACAGAAAAACTATGAGAGCACTGAAATTGGAATGGTGTGTCATTACAGCTTCTGTTTTTGACACTGTTTTCCAAATATCTTTTATGATTCACTTCAGGGACACCTTTTCACCTCCATATAACCCTGCTTGGTCTGTAAATCACAGTGCCCCACCCTATTTCATGTTTTTTTTCTGGTATTATTACTTGAAATATGGGAAAAACGCCTTTTCTACTGAAATAACTAAATTGGAAGGAGCTGCAGCTGAGGCAGTTTTGGCCATTTTGCCTATGATGGGGGAAACACCCTCTTTGTCATGAAGCTCAGGGAAGGTAAGTTGGAGGGAAGGTCTTGATAACATTGAGATAATTTCTGCTGCAAGCAACTGAAAAAACTTCAATTGTATTGATTGTGTATGTGAGCTAAGTAAATGTTCAAAGATTATAAATAAAAGTACTGAAATAAGCAAAATTTATGAGCATACTGTAAGATTTTCAGTTAATGACAAGCTTGATTTGGAAGAAATATTAAAATCATGGGCCTTTGTTAGGCTGATGTGTCTGAAGACTTTTACTGATTTCTTTCTCTCTTAGTAATTATAATTCTAATCCTTTTAAAAATGTATCAAAACCTGTCCATAAATCAAACACCTACTAATTCCCTGTTAAAAACTGACATACAAATTGACCTATAACATACTAGTTTTAGGTATACTACATAATGATTTAATATATATGCATATTATGAAGTAACATCACAATAGGTTTTAGTTAATATCTATCACCACAGTTACAATTCTATTGTATGAAAAGAATTTAAGATCTAGTCCCTTAACAACTTTCAACTATATAGTACAGTTTATTAATTATAATCACCCTGCTGTATATTTAAAAATCTTTTTTTAAGTATCTCTAAGTAGGTAATTATTTTTGTTCAGATTTCTCAGTCTACTGAAGTTTTACTCCTAATTTTCTTGGAGATAATATCTTGCTTTGATTATTTGCCTTTTGAGAATATTTCCCTGGGATAGTTAATTCAAGTTGATGTCAAGCTTCTATTTTATCCTCCATGAGATTAAATTACATTCCTTAGGAGAAACCCTCTTCAGTAATTGCTGTGCTTCAGATGATTCAAAATTCAAATTTTCCTCTGCATATAATCAGGAAAGAAAACTTTAAAAGGTTTAACTCCAAATTCAGTTAACTAGTAATAAACAAAACAAACCCCTAATTTTGGACTTTTCATAAGACACTAGAATCATATTTCTATATGAAGGCTGATTTTTAGAAAATATTATTTTCTCATGTTAAGCGGCAATAAAAAAAGATCATGGCTACCCAAGTGTTCATGAGTTCTGGCAACAGAGGGATTTGTATAAAGACTGTTCTTAAAAAACACTTCCTGAAAATTTTTCCATTACCTTTGTCTAAGAGGTCAAAATCGTGAACTCTGATTTTCTCTATTTTCCATCTTCTGTATGTTCTCATACCAGGTTTCTAATCCTCTTTTCCTAAGAAATTGGTATTATGTAGTGGTTAAGGTCATGAGTTTTTGATCTGTGCAAATTTAATTTGAACTATAACTTACTGTGGGACCTTTGACATGTTGCTTTGCCTATGAAGAATCCCATTCTCTTTTATAGAGTTGTGGGTAATTGGTACTAAACAATAGTTGTAAATACCTTTTAGAAAAACTGAGTCAAACTAAGAGTATTTTATTTTTGGAACAGCTGCTGTTGTTATTCTAAATAGGCACACATGTATCTCCTACAAATTGCTTTTTTATGCTTAATAGTTTACTTTAGAACACTCGTTGCCAGTACGTCGCTGTATTAAACTTCATTTTCACCACAGAGCAGCCTATGGATAACAGTCCCTTTTAAACCTACTTTATTCGTGGAGTTTTCTTTTGATTTTCAATAAATTACATTCTCAGGAGTTAAGTCTTCAGGTTGTGGACATGTATATTCAGAATGATACGTACTGTTAGATTGCTTTTCAAAAAGTCTTGCTAGCTTCTCCACTTGTTGCGATATAAATGCCCATTTCCTGATATGCTCATGCTGCAGATTATTAATCCTTTTGATTTTTGCAAACCTAGGAAAAAATAGTATGCACTATATCATTGTTAATTGTGTTCATATGATTATCTTTGCATTTACTAAGCTTTTATTAACCAATTGTTTTATTTTGTTAATTCTGTTTATTATCTTTTCTTTTTGTATGTATGATTATTTCTCATAAATATGTAGATGCTTCCAATACATTTTGCATAGTGGTCTTTAGTATGGTTTACAGTCTGATATTTGTGTTTAATTCCTTTTATGTCTTGTGATTAAACCTTTTTATATGTAATTGAATCTACCAGTATTTTATGATTGCTGGATTTTCTTTAGTAACGTGTTTTTTAGAAAAGTTTCTAGATCTTTAAAACATTTGGAATTTATATTTTTTTTATATTTGTACTTTTTCTAAATGAAGCGCCATCCCTTCTAACCAGATTAGCTTGTTGAGTTTTACTAAACACCTTGGAATTGCATTGAATTTGTGGGGACTTGAGCGTGGCTTCTGGATTCATTCTTATGAATGAATGCTTATGAAATGGCACTATGATTGTACCTACTGAACTGTTCTGTAGTACAAGAGTTCTCAATACACATGAACTCTGATAGCTTTTTGAGATAGAACATATTTGTGAAACAAATTTGAAATGGAATTTTCCTTTTATAGTTATGGAAAGTCAGTTTCCAGGCTTTGACACTCCAGGTAAAACATTTGCATCCCTCTAAGCTAGATATTGTATATAAAATGAACACCTATGGGGAAAAAGAGATATGTAAATGGATATTTATATTCATATATGTATGAATTGTATTTGTGCCTGGATTGCTAAAGAATTGCAACCCACCAAAATGGAACTATGACTTACGAGATAATATCTGGGGTAAATTTTGAAATAATGATAGGAATTAACTGAGTAAAGGGTGATATTTTGGGGAGGATTTAAAGTGTAACAGAAAGGTAGCATAACTGCTTTCATTGAGCAGTTAGGAAAGTATGAAGTGGAATACGTGCCTTTTCTATAAATATATATTCTACAGTCTAAAATGTATGGGGTTGGCTTGAGAACCTGTAACCTGGTTGTAGAAATCTTGCGTATACACTGTGCCAAGAACTTGGTATTTGTACTCCAGGTAGTCAGGAACTACTAAAAATTTTAAGGAGTGAAGGTAGTGTCAAGCAGATTTGTATGCAAGAAAGATTACCTTGTGAATCTTTTATTTTTTTGAGATAACTGGTTCAGCAGTTATCTATAAAAGCACTGTTTTAGGAGTAAGCGCTTGCCTCTCTTCAAATGTGTATTACCATCCCCACTCCTATGGCATTTTGGAAAATGGCTGTGAATGGCCCAGATGGGTGCAGGGAGGTCAACTAGAAGACTCTTGGCAGTGATGCACACAGGTGAGAGGTAAATGGTATCAGAAGAGACACACAAGAAGTATGTGTATGATAATGAAAGGATATGGTGATATTTGGGAAGAGAAAGGAGTCAAGTGTTTTTATGTGACTCATTTGACTCATTAGGTGATTCACTGGGCCTTCACAGGGAATGTGGTAGAGTAATAGCAATAACATACATTTTCTATAGATATTTTCATTTTTACAGCAATAGTAGGTGTGAGTTAGTTATTATCACCATATCTGTAATAAGGAAGTAGACCCAGAAAGGCTAAGCAGCACTATCCCCTGCAAGTGGAGTAAGAAAGTGCCTTCAGAGCCCAACTGCTGTGCACTTCCGCTGGGAAGAGAACGGATAAAAATAAGAGAAAATGACAGATGAGAACACTTCAGAAACATGGAAGTATTTAAAACTAGCCATCAACAAGGATGTCAGTAAACTCAGAAGTTCACTGGAAGGATATGAAAAATAGTGCATGTTAAATGTGGCAGGGAGAAACTTGGAAGGAGCAGCCTGGTGCCTTGTAAACATCAGAGGAATGAAGAGAGACAGCAAGAGTGGAGTATTGTGGAAAATCTGATGAGAAATGAAGAAAAGTCAGCAGTTACATGTGGCAGGTTTGTTTTTAATTGAGGAATCCAAGGATGTGTTTGGTATAGGAAAAAGTCAAAGTGAAATTGACAATACAGGTGTGGGAACACCAGTGGAGGAAAGTTCTAGGTAAATTTACCATGTGTACCACTGTCCTCATAATACCCCCATTTATTTGGTATTCACATTTCACTGGCTTCATTCCTCCCTGTATTGAGAAATGAAGCCTAAATCTCCTTTCACATGCTTGCTTGTTCATCCTTAAAAGGAATTATCCTTAGCTCTTTTTATGCTACAACTCTTGATAATCTTGAATTTAAAAATCTATGGACTTAAAAAACTTCAATCACTTCAACCCACTCTAGACCACACAGATCCCTCCATTCACTTGACTTGACATTTTTTATGTTATCCACTACATATGTCCACAAATGGACCTATTTTTATTTGCTTTCAATGAAGAATACCTTCCCTACATCCCCTCCCCCAACCACATACCCTCTTGTTCTATAGGCTTTAATTTTGGATCTTCTCTACCAAAATTCTTCTATAGCCCTTAAAGATGTCATAGTTTATTTGGTACTGGTTACAGTATACTCGCTACACTATATTGTAGTTGTCTGGATACATTCACTGTCCATCCTCGAATGTAAGCTGCTAAATGGTAGTATGCCTTAACCACAACTGTATCTTTTATGTTAAAAGGAAAAAAGTGAAGCTGCAGATTATAGAGTTAAAACATGTCAAGGAGTGATACTTTGAAAGGGAAAAACTGTCAGACTGGATGGAAGGAGGTGAGAAGAGATGCTGATCTATACATATTTATACTTTACATGAGAAGTAGGAGGTAAGCTGATTTACTGAGAATGAGAGTGAGGAGTTTAGGTGTAGGACTTAGAGAAAATAATGAAATCATCAGGCTGATGGAAGGGAATGACCTTTAGGAGCCTGTTCTACATAGGGCTGTAGTGTGGGCTGGACCTCTGTAAATTGCTAACTCACTGCTCAAGCCAGTCCAGACTGAATCTTTCCCATTCATTGTAGTAGTGGGTTTCTTCCAGGTGACATGGGTTATAAACCAGCATTTTCACCTGTAAGTCATAAAGTTATCTACTTGTCTATGATAAAATAGTGGGGTCTAAAAACCCTAATCTGGGAGCTAAAAGATATTTTGCATTTCTCCCTACCTAATCTTATTTTCCCCAAATATTTACATCTGAAAAAAAATTGAGATAAAACTCTTGTGCTTTATTTTTTAGGGTGAAATGCCCATATTTCTTTCAATAGTAAAAGCGAAAATATGCTTAATTGAAGTTTATAACTAAGTTGTGAAGTTATAAATTCATTCTTTAGATTGGTAGATTCTAATAAAATAATGGTAATAACTTCAACAAAAGAATATTCTCAGTACTACTTTTACCAAACATTTGAGACTGATCCACTTACGAGAACAGTACATTAACCATATATAGAGACAAATATGTCTACATATGTATATCCTTAGATGAAGTGGAATATTTCATAAGTAGTCACATCTTTAAAAGTAAGTATTTGGATCTGATGCGTAATGGCACCAGTAAGTGAAATGTTCAAAATTGAGCTGGATGGAAGGGAGGAGTAGCTGAGATACACCTGAATGTCTTTTCTTTGGGTGGGGTGGGGGTGGGAGGTGTAGAGTCATCAAATACCGAACTCATGCAAAACAGAAGTGGACCTGTTTGTTCCAGTGGACATGCTCTAGGCAGTATGGAGCTTCTAGTGTATTTTTAGTTATTGAGAACATGCTATTAGTATTATAAATGAAAATACACTTTTTTAAAATAGCCATACCCCATTAAAAAAGTATCACTAAAGGTGGCTGCAGTATATATTGTGAATATATAGCCATCTATAGAAGGAAGCATGTTATTAAAATAGCCCCAGTATTACTCCAAGGAGGAGACCCTACTACCTCTAAATTCCCTGTACTAGTTGTGGCCCTTGAGTTCTTTTATTATTTTATTAATAATAAATATATTTGATTACATCCTATGCTTCAACTGATTTCTCAGATAAGGACTGAAGCAAATCCTTATAGAGAGCAGAGTTCATGAATCTGGGGTATGAGTCTCTGTGCATTAAGGTATAAATCTGAAGTTGTGCATCGTCGAATATGTGTTGGGAAGGCTCCACCATGTTCTTGTTGATTACTTCTCTAACTCTGGAGTCTAAGCTGACCTGTCAACAGAAAGAAATGAGTTCTGTTAGATTCACTTCTCTTTGGAAATCCATCCAAGACTTCCACATATTGTTCTCTTTCTAAAACACCCCAAACCAATGTCATTCAAAGATCTAAAGTGCCAAAGGAGAAACTGCATGTCGAACAAGGGTTCTCGCTTCTCTGCTATGACTCTTATGGAGGTCACCCACCATTTCTTGCTGGATTTGTTCAGCAGCCACCTAAGTGGTCTCCTATGTCATTCTAGTGCCTCTTCAAGTCAGTTCACAGTTTGACTAGTGAGATCTTTCCATAGTGCAAACCTACCCTGACAGTTTAGCTACAGACCGGCTTAGAAACAAGCACTCACAAAAATGGATAAAACTTAAGTCCTTTACAATTCCCTTCCACTAATTTGGCAATTCAACTTCATAATTGCACTCAAGAATTTTTTAAAAGTTGGGTTACATGCTAGAAGAATTTTTTAAAAGTCAGGTTACATGTTCTAGCAAGAACATGCTAGAAATTAACTTTCCCTTGTTCCTCTATCTAAATAACTTCCCCCTACTCTGCCTGGTTAAGTCTTTTTCAGGTTTTGGTTTGCAAGTTACATTCCCATCTTGGAAAGCCTTCTCCAACCACCGGATAGAAGATGGTATAAAATTCCATTCTTTGTTGGTCTCTTGCCCCCGAGTCAATCTCTATACAGCACTCACCACTGGACAGTCTTCTAGAAACTTCTGAAGTTTAAAAGCCCAGGGCTGAGAAGCATAGCTCCTGCATGAAGAGAGGGACTCAACCTCAACTGTATTGTTGACTAAAAAGAGGAAATCTGCTTTTCCTAGAGAATCAGACTGAGTTGCTGTTGAAACCATTGCAAATACTCTAGTCCACAAACAGTTCAGGTACAAATAAAACCATTTTCTTCTTTATAACATCCATATGGAGAACATTCCTGCAAGTGTCAGTATCTTTTCACTTATAGTGGTTGAAAATAAGTTACTGAGAGCAGCATATAGGTGTGTTTACCTGCCAGGCTTTGCACCCATTCACCCCTTCTCTTTTCCCAGTAGGATGTGTAGTCTGAGGCACAGCAAGACTCAGAAACTCACCAATGGTTGATAGCTAATAAGTGAGAGTGCTGGCATCCAAACCCAAGTGAATCTGACTTTAAAGTCAAACCTTCAATGTTAATATTTCAAATAGATGCTTATATTTGGGAAGAAAGGACTATCTTTCCATATAATTTTTGCTTTATAAATTTGCTAAGAGGTTTTTTTTTTTTTTTTGGTTGCAAAATACTTTAAAATGTAATGATGAAAGCATTTGCTTACCAAAAAAACAAAAAACAAACCCACAGAAATAAAAATATGTAGAAACCATACATTAAAGGACAAAATTCACTTGCTTTTTTAAATCCAAAATGGGAATAAGTTTCTGAATGCCATATTCATACACCTGTCAATTAAGTATCTCCAATTTTACAAGCAAACTGAGGTTAGCAAAATTGAACCTTTTTGTCTGCCCCAGCCTGTCTCTCCATAGCCAGTGATCTACCTGTCAACAAGACTGCCTAAAACATGCCTGTAAGAGTTACTTCAGATTTTAGGATTTACTGCATATCAAACACAGGTTCCTCTGTAGTTTCAGTGAACCTAGTCAGGTCCGCATCATGTTTGTTTGGGGCTACTGAATAGCCTTCTAACTGTGCTCAGTCTCTGCTCTAGTCTTCCCCTCCTAATATTTTCCACAGGCATACTAGCCTGGCACAAATCTCCAGATTTGATGACATATTCAGAGATAACCTCTGCAGCATCTATCATATGAGTGATGCTATTGTTATATAAAATAAAAATACCCATAGGAGAAATTTTGTTCAGAATAAAAGGATAATCTTTTTAAATGCTTATAGGGTGTAATAATTTTAAATAGTGTTAGCATAAACGTGCATAGACTATCTTTCTGATGAAAGTTATGGATGGCTTTTATTCCAGAAAAATACACAAAATCTCTAGATTTTCAGAGGCATTGGAATCCACTTGTGGGACCCTGGTCACAGAGGTTTATAGACTATGAATAGTGGATGGAGTTGCTATCTATATAATCTATATTTTAGAGTATTTGTTCCATTGTTCCAGGGGAGTACTGACCAAAGACTAAAGGGGGTCATTTAACCAGTGGCCTCTGGAGAAAAAAACTTGGTGAGCATATTCATACCTCTTTAGGTGAAAGAATAGAAATGTAGTCTTCATATATTGTCCTTGCTTTCTCTTCAATACTGTTTTTATTAGCTTCTTTTTTCAATTCCTCACATGCCATCCAGAAAAGCATGTTTTCTTCACTGAATTCTGTTCGAAGGAATTCACGGAATGCATTCCTTCCTGCTGGAGTGACCATCAACTTGTCGAAGGACTGAGCCCAAGAGTGGACTTCTTCCAGAGTAGGACTTGGGCTTAGCAGAAACCAAAGGAGAGGGGCAAAGAGAATTGGTAATTAATTTTTTATTGGTAATTAATTTGGATTTCATCACTAGAAATATATCTTTATCCCTCTGAGAATGAAAAGATGCCTTTTGGTACTTTAGGAAAGGGAAAAATTGTCTAATTTTCCTAAGCCTTTTGCACAAACACCTGAGTGTGATACTTTTAAATTCTTTAGCTAGAATGCATAGCTGCTGGTGAAATTCTTATAGACCGATTTGCTAGCACAACTGCTAAGAACATACTGTTTCCATCTAGGCACCTCTTGGCATAGCCTTTAAATTATGAAATATAGAAAAGTCCTATAATCATCAGACCAAAAGTTTCCCCATCACTTGTGACAGAGCTAATCAGACTTGACCATTCTATCTTCCAAGACAGCAACGGTCAGTTTCTGTTTAGTGTTTTTAAAAATTCTGCCAATGTTTTAGAGAGAAAAAAGAATATGTTATGTAAATGCAAGTTATGAAAGGTGACAATGAAATAAATACTTATAAATTACTCTTTATCTTAAGAACCAGGACATTCCCTGCTGGCTACTTCCACATAAGCTCTCCAGGCCCACCCCTCTGAGGAAACACAATGTTTATTTTTATTTATTTATAAGTAAGTTTTTTTATAATTATTTTTATCGTTTACATATATTTATTTTTATTTATTGGAGAACTTTCTTTTTTTAAAATTGATGTATTGTCATATAATATAAAGTGCTTTCAGGAATACAACATAATGTTTCAATATTTGTCTACACTGTAAAGTGATCATACTAAATCTAGTTAACATCTGTCACTTGACATTGTTAAAATTTTTCCTCTCATTTTTCTTGTGATGAGGACTTTGAAAATTTGCCCTTTGGATACTTTAAAATATCCAATACAATTTTTTTTTCCTCATTGCCATAATAGTTACAAAATTCTTTCTTAAATTTTGTCTTTTTTTTCTACCCCAACCCTAAAAATATTCTTTTTTTAAGGTAAGAACTTTTTTTTCTTTTTTTAAAAATTTATTTATACATAAATTTCACATCACTGTAATCCCAGGGGTTAACCCCTCCCCACCCTCCCTTCCATTCCCCCCCTTTCCCTCCTGCCCAAAGTTGTATGCTTCAGTTTGGTGTTTATCTTGTTTGGACTTTTCGTCAAGGCTTTTGTTTATTTTTTCACTATATCCCATATATTAGTGAAACCATTTGGCTTCTGTCTTTTTTAAGATAAGAACTTTTAAGAGGTACACTCTTAGCAATTTTCAAATCTACAATGCAGTTAGTTGTTGACTATAGTAGCCATAGTATATAGTACATCTCCATGACTCAAAGTTCACTTACATTGTTCAAACTGGCAAAATATTATTCTTTTTTTTATGGCTGAACAACAGTATGAGTATGCATGTGTTTTTGTGTGTGCATGTGTTTATATCAATCATCACATTTTCTTTATCATTCAGCCATCAATGAAAATGTAGGTTATTTCCATGATTTGGCTATTGTAAGTAATGTTTCAATAAATATAGATTCATATCTCTTTTCAAATTAGTGTATTTGTTTTCTTTGGATAAATACTCAAAGTTGGAATTGCTAGATTATTAAGCAGAGAAAAGAGAACAATTTTGCACTGTTGGTGAGAATGCAAACTGGTCTAGCCACTAAGGAAAGGTCTTTGTGAAAGACCCTCAAACTACTGAAAATGGAACTACCATTTGACCCAGTGATCCCACTTCTGGGAATCTACCCAAAGGATACATTGTTTCCAGGATATGAAAACAATGCAAATGCTCCCAAACTGACAAATAGATCAAAAAGTTGTGGCATATTTACACAATGGAATATTATTCAAAAATCACGTAAGACAAACTTCTGTCATTTGTGGTAACACAGATGGAGATGTAATCATGCTAGCTTAAATAAGCCAGGAAGAGAAAGAGAAATACCAAATTGTTTCACTATGTGGGATATAAGGAAAACAAAAAAGGAAAAAAAAACAAAACTGAAGCAAATACAGCAATGGAGAGGGAGGGAGAGCAAAATCAGGGTAGGGATGAGCACAAGTGACTAGGTTGGTGGTTCACAGGTGACATGGTGATGGGAGATCTTTGGGGTATACAACAATGTAAGAAAATATATATAATCAATAGCAAAAAGAAAAGAAAGCAATGACCATTTATCTTAGATTGTATTTTAAAATTAAAAATCATTTTCAAAACTGAAAAATGCATAGTATTCCATATGAATACATAACTTGGAATACATGACTTGGAAAATTAATTTTGAAAGAAAACATTTTAAAAACTTTTAAAAAGATAATCTAAAAACAATAAAATAATCATGTGAAAGTCCTGGACTATTTTTAGAAAGGTTAATTAAATTGGTGAGATTTATTTAAGGTATGCTAAATTATATTCCTTAATATAAGATTCAAAAGATATTTCACTCCTGTCAATCTAAGAAATTTGTATTAAATTATTAAAAAAATCAGTATATTTTCTGAAAAATGATTATATACTTTTCATGCTTAATAATCTAAATGTAAGGAAAGCACAATTAATATAGGAAACAAGGAAGGCAATAATAATTAGGAGGTACTACAGTCAAAGAATGTGCTGTGAAATCAAATGTATCAGTAACCATCAAAGTGACTGACCCAATATAATTAGATTCTAATCCACGACTTAAAGATAGAGATTCAAATAGCACTAAATGAATAAAATACATTATTTGGGGAGGCAAATAAAATATTAATAAAAAATTGGCAAGATATAGGAAGTGAGTGCAATAAGTATTAATATCAAATTAAAATGAGAAACCAGTTATCAAAATAAAATTTTATATTATTAGATATACTATAGAGCAAATAATGGTAAATATATATTCTGAATGCTTGCCTTTTACCCAACTCTATTCTCAGTGCTTTCCTTACACAGTGGGTAGAACCAGGGTTTCATGTAGGGATCCTGATTCTAAAGATAGCCATCTTCAAGCTTTCATATTACAGTATACTGGGATATGTTCAATTAACGCTATTTATAACAAATTCATAACTTGTGAAGATTTTAATGTTTCTTAGACTGAAAAATCTTGATAAAATAAAGAATGAAGAAAAATATTTAAATAAATCTTACAGGCTATTTGCTATGGGCTACTTCCTTGAAAGTAAGCAATTCAAATACAGGACCTATTTCATCACTGCTTTTTGTACATTGTATAATATATGAGATTATATGGTCATAGTGCCAAGAAAATGTAAAACTAGTTGAGTGGAAGTGAATTAATTGATAATCTGGGGAGGAAAAAAGATACTTTTAAAATTTAGCATTATGGCCAGGCATGGTGGCGCATGCCTGTAAGCAACAGCCTAGGAAGCCAGGGCCGGGGCCAGGGATCACGGTCTGAGTCCTGCTGGGGGCACGTAGCAAGACCTAGTTCTAAAAAAAAATATAGCTGGGCATGGTAGCGCGTGCCTGTAATCCCAGCTACCTGGGAAGCTAAGGCTGGGGATTGCTTGAGTCCATGGTACCCCAGGCAATGTGAGCCTGCGGTTCCACGGGCAAAAATAGACCTAGACTCAGAAAAATATATTGGCATTATGGAAAGTAATAGTTTTATTCTGACATACATAAACTTTAAAAAGTAGTACATTAAATAAAGTATAAATTTATAGTCTAGAAAAAAATGAACTTTTGAAGCATTCCTGAAAACCATTGTTACTTTTTATTTGAAAAAATATACAAATTAATTTTTTCCATATATTTTCATGTAAAATCATATTTTCTTTCAAGAAGCAGCAATTTATATTTGTGACTAGCAGTAATAATGTGAATAATAGAAGTGGTTTTTGTCTTACAGTGAGAACTGAAGACTGCAGATGTGATGTCATATTGTGATTTGATATTAAATTGCATTTGAGGAATTGTTCTGCTGAAACATAATGGAAAAGTTAATGATATATACTTTTGTGAACTTAGTAAGGAAATTAATGTGAGAGTTCACCTTTCTTCACAGGTTGGAAGGTCTTCCCTTCTGAGCTCTTGGGAAGCTCTCCTGGGTATCTGTTCTTGGTTTCTAACGGTAAGACTGTAGAAAATAAGACAGGTGTCAGTTGAGATCATTCTGTATCAAGCAATGTTTTTTACAAATATTTTAAAAATATTGCATTTTTATATTTTAAATCGAAAAATTTTATTATTTATCCTTCCTTCCTTCCTTCCTTCCTTCCTTCCTTCCTTCCTTCCTTCCTTCCTTCCTTCCTTCCTTCCTTCCTTCCTTCCTTCCTTCCTTCCTTCCTTCCTTCCTTCCTTCCTTCCTTCCTTCCTTCCTTTTTTTGAGACTAGGTCTCGCTATGTTGCCTAGGGTAGTCCTGTACCCACAAACTCAAGTGACCCTTGGTCTCAGCCTCCTAGGAAGCTGGGATTACAAACACGCATCACCGTGCTATTTTTTTGAGACTAGGTCTCACTATGTTGCCCGGGGTAGTCTTGAACCCACTGACTCAAGTAACTCTTAGCCTCAGCCTCCCAAGGCTGGGATTATAGGTGCATACCACTGTGCCTGGTTTATTCTTTTTCTTATTGTTGTAATACCCATAGTTCTCCCACCACCATGTCACCAGTTAACTATCATCCTATTCCATTGTATTTTTTCCTCCCCTTTTTTGACTCCCTCCTTTCCCTCTCCTTTGCTGTATGCCTTAGAACTATGGTCAGCTTGCTAGTTTTGACTTTTTCTTTACCTTTTATTTGGTTTTTCTAAACTCCACATATAAGTGAGATTATCCAATATTTGTCTTTTTCCTTCTGACTTATTTTGGCTAGCATCATCCATGTTGCTGCAAATGGCCGAAGGGTTTTTTTTTTGTTTGTTTTGTTTTTTTTTAATTGCTGAGTGTTATTCCATTGTGTAAATATACCACAACTTTTTGAGTCATTTGTCTCTTTTAGGATATTTGAGTTATTTCCATATCCTGGCTTTTATAAATAGTGCTGCAATAAACACAGCTGTGCAGGTTTCCTCTCAAATTAGAATTGTGTGCTTGGGTAGATTTTTAGGAGTGGGATCACTGGATTATATGGTAGTTCCATTTTTATATCTGAGGAATATCCATACCGTCTTTCATAGCAGCTGGGTGGATCAGTTTACATTCCCACAAGCAATGTAAGAGGCCTCATTTATCTCACATCCAATCCAGCATTTGTTATTTCTGTTTTTTGTTTTATTTTGTTTGTTTGTTTGTTTGTTTGTTTCCTCACTGGGCCATTATCACCAGAGTACAGTGGTATCTCATTGTGGTTTTGATTTACATTTCCTTGAGTGATGTTGAACATTTTTTTCATATGCCTGTTGGCCATTTGAATTTCTTTTTTGGAGGAATGTCTTTTTATTTCTTCTGCCCACCTTAGATTGGGTTGTTTGTGTTTGTTGAGTTATATAAATTAGACTGAGTTGCTTTGTGTTTGCTGAATTGTGTAAATTCTTGTAGATCTTTGATATTTATCCATTATCCTTCCTATGTATGCAAATATTTTCTCCCATTCAGTAGGCCATTTGGTTTGATTATTATCTCTTTTGCTGCTTTCAGAAGTATTTTACGAGGTACTTCAGATCACCAAGTAGAATTTTTTCCTCTTGTTGAAAACAAATTACTCTAATTGGTTTTCTCAATAAAACCAAAAGTTAACAAACAAATATGACAATAAAATATTAGCAAAATAACTATAACATTGATGTTTACACTTAAGGAGTTTTAAAATTATAAATTATAACTAATAAAAATTACATTTCCATAAGATATATTTATTAGAAGGGTATAGCATAGAGTATGAGGAATGTTTTGGGTATTGATATAATTTTTTGCATCTTGAAAAAAACTGAACGTTTTACAGATTTTATTGCCAGTCAAAATGGAAGTTTTACATATTGAGACCCGCACATGTAATAGAACAAATAAAAAGTAAAAGTAATAGAACAAATAAAATAAATAGAACAAATAAAATAAAAGTAATAGAACAAAATTATAAGTAAAATAAATAAAAATAATAAAATAAAATAAATAAAATAATAAAATAAATAATAAATAATAATAATAAAATAAAAATAACAAAAGTAAAAGTAAAATAAAAGCAATAGAACAAATAAAAAGTAAAATAAACCAAATCAGAAAAATCCTTATCTACAACTGTATCTTTGAAGATAGTTTTAAGATTTTGCTAATTTTTTGCAAGTATTGTTTTTATTGTAAATATAATCTTCATTTCCATCTCATCTTTGAAGTAGTTATTGGTACACATGAATGCCATTACTTTCTTAACTTAGAACTATCATTATAGATCATGAAGTTAAACATTTCAGAGCTTCTGGCATAATCACAAGATTGTACAACTGTCACTACTCACTATATCAGAACATTTTCATTACCTCCCAAAAATGCCTCAAGTCTGTTAGTAGACACTCCTCATACTTTCATCTCTACCTCCATCAGTATTAGACAAGTTCTAATTTACTTCTCATCTCTATATATTGGCTTATTCTGAATCATATGAAATGTAGGTTTTGTGACAAACTTCCTTCATGTGGCATCATATGCTTTTTAAAAACTTACATTTACTAAGAAATATTGGTTTATAATGCTGTATATAATTCAGAGATAGAGGTTCACAACTCTTCAGATGAATGTTACCACACTAGACCCACCAATCACAGTCCTCAGCCATAGTCCATTGAGTCCACTTTTGCTTTTGGGCCCACCTTGACTGTGACTATGCCCCCCCTGGTAGCCTCAATTCTGTACTCAGATTTCTAAGGTTTGCATTGTTTTCATTTTATCAGTTTCTTTGCCTCTCTCTCTATAATCCATATATGAGTGAAATCAGCTGGTTTCTACTTCTGATTTAATGCTCTCATTATGCCACAAATGGCAATATTTCATCTTTATTTTATAGCTGAGTAGTAGTACTGCACTGTGTATATACCATATTTGCTTTATGCACTCATGTATTGTTGGTTACTCAGGTTGTTTTCCTAGTTTGGCTATTGTAAATATGTGTTATTAACACTGGATTCAGTCTTGGAAGGCTGAATGCTTCTAGAATTTATCTGTTCCTTCTAGTTTAATTATTGACCTATAGTATATCTTTGATCTTTGGTTTTTCCTTTCATTTTTGTAACTTTTGTTATAACTTTTCTTTCACTTTTTGTTCCTATCTATTAGAGTTTCGCCTTCCTTTTTTTTTTTTTCTTATGAGCCTAGCTAGATGTTTGCTTTTGGTTTCACTGATATTTTGACTCTTACTTTGAATTTATTTAATTGTCATAATTAGGAAAAAAGCCTTCTATTTTGTCTCATTTTGTTTGTTCTCCTTTCTAGTTCATTAAGTTATAAGATCAGATTATTTATTTGAGGTCTTTTTGTTCCTTTTTTTCACCTTTCAATTGTATTTTTATTCACTGACAATGCGCAAGCCAGAAAACAAAAAAGAAAGCAGTTTCATCTGCAATCATATCAAAAGAGTACTTCAGAATAAGTTGAACAGAAGACAGGCAAGGACAGAGTTGAGAGAATCACACTGGGTGGATTGTCAATGTCAGTGATCAGGATGGCATGGGATCACTGTCAGTTTATAGGTAGAGATGCAAGTGCCAAAGCTATTCAGTGAGGAAAAGAAAGTCTTTAATGAATGGTGCTGGGAAAACTAGGTATCTGATTCTATTTCATTATTTAAAAAAACTTTTATTTATTTTTTTTTCTTTAGGTCACAACCTCAGTAAATGGTTTTGGGGATACCTCCCCCTCTCTGGCGCTCCCTGCATTCCCTACATTCACTCAAACCCCTCTCTCTGTTGTTTGCTAGTCTGTGTTAAGTCCATTAGTCTCTTTCTTTCCTTTGGCAGTGTCATTTCATTGGGTGAAGGACTGTGTTCTTGGGACCAGGCGAATTGTGCTGCTAGGTTTTTAATGTTAACCTTGCTTTGGGCAGCCAGTCTATATTTATTTGTGGTCTGCCCATGTTTTCTTGTTACAGGCTGTCTTCTCCAATCCCTTCTCTGGGTTGTTTTGTGGTTTTACCCTAAGGGTTCTGGTGTCTGGTTCAGGGGGCCCCAACCAGTGTTGGTGAAAAAATTTCTCTGTGGATACAGGCATATGTGAATGGCTGTTGTAAATCATCTCCTCTGCCTCAGTTTGCAGCTTTGCTGTGGGGCCAATGCCCCCACTCTTTGGCCTTCCTCTCCCATGATGTGGGGAGGGACACCTTGCTCTTCTAGCTGGCATCTCAGAAATGACATCTTGACTCTTCCTGACCCAGTGAACGCATAGGTGTGGATTTGTGACATTGTGTTTTCATATTGTTTCTCCAGTCTCACATGCGCTGGTTCTCTCCATATTCTATCTTCTATGTCCAGATCAGACTTGTGGGCTGGATTTTTACCTGGTCCTTCACCCATTTTATGATGGGGTTTGTATTATTTATGTTCTTCCTCCTGAAGATTAGCTGGTGTGAGAGTGAAATGGAAGGGGCAATTCCCCCTGCATCCTGCCCATGGTAACTTCCTGCATGGGGGTGGGCCCCCGATTGCAGGGCAGGCACAATCCCAAGCCTCTTTGAGGTAAGGGCTTGACCGAACTATGCCTTGGCCCATTTGGGCTGGCAGATGGCTGTCCCATGCAACCATCCTCTAGTGGGTGGGGCTAAAAACCACTCCTGGGCCCTCCTCCCAGACTCTCCAATGCAAGGGGCCTACCCAGAGTCCCTTGTTGCCTTGGCTTCCCACTGGCAAAGGGGCCTCCATGGCCCAGGACCCTGGGTATGCAGGCAGTCATGTTGCTGCCTGCTGGCAGGTATCTTTTTGTTTCTTGATGTGAGCCTGTATTATTATATACTACCCTCTTAGTACTAACTTATGTCTTAATTTTCATTTAATCCACATACTTTTTGATTTCTCCTTTGGTTTCCTTGCTCATCAATAGTCATTCAGTAATAGGTTTTTTAGTTTCCACACAGTTAATTTAGAAAGAACTTTCAACATTTCTTGTAGGGGAGGCTTAGTGTTTCTAGACTACTTATGCTTATGTTTGTCTGGAAAGGTCTTCATTTTTCCTCATTTGCGAGACATTCATGCATATTATAGTAGTCATAGTTGGCAGTTGTTTTTTTTTTAAGTATTTTGAATATGTCGTTCTGTTTTTCCTTTGTCTGGAAAGGTTTGGAAGTCTGATAGAGGAGACAAAAAAAGTCTTTACAGATTGCATTTCCCTTTTCCTTCTAGCTACCTTCAATATTCTTTCTTTACCTTCAAATCTTGGTAATTTCGCCTATATTTAATCTTAATGTAGTTTTCATAACATTTAGATAACCAGGTGTTCTTTTAGTTTCAGGGGCTAATATATTCAGTTCCCCAGATTTAGGAAGCTTGTATTAGTGATACAGTGGCAAGCATAGCTGCCTTCCAGGTCTGGGAAGTTTTCTTCTATTATTTTATGAATAAGCTCTTTGTTTTTACTTCTCTGTCTTCATACCCATTGTTTTATGTTGGCTTTCTTAATGGAGTCAAATTGTTTGTCAAGCATTTCCGTTTCCTCCCTTTGTACTTCTCTTCCTTCTTCTACCTGGGTTCTTTGTGCATTACCTTTCAAGTCACTGATTTGCTTCTCCATTTGAACTTCTTCTATAGTATTTTCTAGAATTAAAAAAAAATTCTTCTATTGAACTTTTTACATCCTGAAAGTCTTATTTTCTTATTTGTGGTTTCAACTTTTTTCTGTAACTAATTTATTTCTCATTAATTTGCTCTTCTCAAATTTTGATATGAATTGTCATATCTCTTTGATTAGCTTTGCTGAGTTCTCTTGTATAGTCTCACTTTTCTATTTTTTCTTCCATTTCTGACTATCTTTAATATGGCAATTTTGAACTCTGACAGTAAGATAAGATCTGTGTATTTGTGGTTAGATTCTGACTGTTCTTTCCTTGTGATGTCATAGTCCTTTGAGATACCAGGGTGTCATGTGTTTTATTTTTTGTTTGTTTGTTTGTTTCCCTATTTTGTCATTTAAGCTTGCTCTTTGTATCTGTAAACTATTTATAGCAGTAACTTAGAGTCTTAAGGTACTTCCACTTTTAGCAGATGGTATGTGACTTTATTTGAAAGTTTTTTTGAACACTGCTGGCTTTTGTAGGTCTGGATATTTTATCATGTAGCTGGATGCCTTATCTTAATATCTGCTGAACAGAGAATGGAAGAAGTGTCCAGCTACTGGTGTTAAAGTGCTGGTGTGTGTGGAGGTTGGCTACTATTTGTAGCGCCATTAGTATCACTCTTTTTTGGTGTTCAGATGAAAGATCTCCATCTCTAGTCTGCATGTTATGAGTGTACCTCACAAGGTCATCTCCAGTGTTGAGGGATTGGAGAGGGGAAGTACAGTTAAGCACACTATCCTTGTTCTTTCCACTAGAAATATAGCTTGCAAGGAGCTTGTTTCTTCTTAGTCAAGACCACAGTTTTTAACTCTCCTTTCTCTGGGAGAACTAAAATGATTCCTAACTGAGAAGCAGCACAGCAATCTGCACCATAGTCTTCCATCCTGAACTAAAACCTCCAGGCATTTTTCTCCACCCACCTCTTGTTCAATGAAACATAAATCTCCCCCATGTCCCTCTGGTACAGCCTGTGCTGATCTTTGATAACCAAGAAGTGTTCTATCTTTACCCCAAGCCATGGGGTAGAGTTCCTCTATTTAATATATACGTGATTCTCTCCTGAGCAAAGTAAGGAACCACTTCTTAAGCTATTCTGGTTCTGATTGAACATAACATTTTTTAAAATTTATTTTTATTTTTTTAATAATTAAAAAAAATTTTTGTGGGAAGAATACAAGAATAGATAGGTATACATAGTCCAATACCATAATTACAAAATTATAACCATGCAAGATAAGGTATTATTTACTGATGTGTGATTTAAAAGTTTCAAATACCACTGGCATGGCAAACATCAGATCCAGTGTACTAATTATTATTTCTGGGAATGTATAATGGGGAATAGGATAGAAGAGAGATCCACAGAGAATGTCAACTATCTCTGTGATGGTTGTTCTTTTTTTTTTCTTTAAATTTAAAAAAATTTGCATATATATGTGTATTTTTATTTATTACATTATTGCATTATTGTGTACCCTGGGGCTTTCCCACTTCACTAACACCTGTTAACCATCCTGATTTTTTGTGCTCTTCACCTCCCCCACCTTCTTCCCTCTCCTCCTCTCTCACTCCATTTGAACATAACATTTTTAAAGTTCACCCATACTGTGGCATATATCAGTACTTCATTATTTTATTCAGCTGAGTAATATTTCCTTGTATGGCTATGCCACAATTTGTTATCAATTAATCATCAACTGATGAACAAATATTTAGATTATTTGCATGTTTGGATTTATGAATTTGAAAACTCATATAGAGATTTTTGTGCTGATGTCTGCTTTTATATTTTTTGGCTGGATATCTAGAAATAAAAATGCCTTTACATGGTAACTTTTCTTTTTCTTTTAAAATTTATTTATTTATATATAAATTTCACAACATTGTAATCCCAGGGATTTACTCCCCCATCCTCCCCTCCATTCCCCTCCCATTCCCTCCTGCTCAAAGTTGTACACTTCATTTTGGTGCTTAGCTTGTTTTGACTTTTCCTCAAGTCTTTTGTTTATTTTTTCACTATATCCCATATATTAGTGAAACCATTTGGTTTCTGTCTTTTTCTTTATGGCTTGTTTTTGCTAATATGATTTCTTCTAAGTACATCCATGTTATAAAATTGTTGAATTTGTCATTTTTAATTGATGAGTAATATTCCATTGTGTATATATATCACATTTTTTTCATCCAGTCATCTGTTTTGGGGCATGTAGGTTGCTTCCATGACCTTGCAATTATAAATTGTGCTGCAGTAAACATCCGAACACAGGTGTCCCTTTGTACCCACAGTGAGGTCTCTTTTGGGTAGATTCCCAAGAGAGCAATTGCTGGGTCAAATGGTAGTTCCATTTTCATTAATTTGAGGGTCCTCCACACAACTTTCCATAGTAGTTGGACTAGTTTGCATTCCCACCATCAGTGTAGTAGTGTTCCTTTCTTTCCACATCCTCACCAGCAATTCTTGTTGCCCGTTCTTTGGATGTGGGCCATTCTTACTGGTGTAAGGTGGTATCTCATTGTGGTTTTGATTTGCATTTCCCTTATTACTAGTGATGCTGAGCAATTTTTCATGTGTCTGTTGGCCATTTGTATTTCCTCTTTGGAGAAGTATCTTTTTCTCCCCATTTTTTGATTGGGCTTTTTGTTTTGCTTTTGTTTAGTTGTGTGAGTTCCTTGTGGATCTTCGTTATTAAACCCTTGTCACTCATGTGGAGGGCAAAAATTTTTTCCATTCAGTTGGGCATCTTTCAGTTTTTTCTATTGTCTCTTTTGCTGTACAGAAGCTTTTCAGTTTGATGTAGTCCCATCTGTTTATGTTTTCCTTCATTTTTTTTGCCATCTGTAGATGTTTCTAGAAAGGAATTTCTGAACTGTAATTCATGGAGAGTTTTGCCCAAATTTTTCTCTATGTATGCTATGGTTTCAGGTCTGACCTCTAAGTCTCTTATCCATTTTGAGTTATCCATTTTGTACATGGAGTAAGGGAGTTTTCTTGGTCCATTTTTTTGCATGTCTTAGTCCAATTTCCCCAGCATACATGGTAACTTTTATATTTTGAAGAAGTCCCAAACTGTTTTCCAAAACAGTTATATCATTTTTGCATTCCCACTTGCAATGTTTGAGAGACCTAATTTCTTCATATCATTGTCTAACTTTGTTATTGTTTATCTTTACTATTCTAGACTTTTAAGTAGCTATTAAGTGGCATCTTTTTGTGGTTTTGAATTTAAATTTGCTAATGACATTGAGTATCTTTTCATGTATCTATTTGTTATTTGTATATTTTCTTTGAAGATCTATCCTGATACTTTACCCATTTTAAAACTTTTTTTTCATTGTAAGTTTTATCTTTTGAAGCCTATTATTTACATGTTAATTTTAATCCTTCCTCTCACTGATATCTTTTGTATTCATATAAATTTAAGCAAAAATTTTCTTGGGGTTTTCAACTAAACTCTTACAAAATCTACCAGCAAAGGAAATCATACTTTTCTCTAATTTTTGGCCTGAAATTGTTTACTCGTTTATTACTAAAAAGTAATGGACATCTTTGCCTTGTTTTTGCTTTTAGCAGGAATGCTATTAGCTTTCCATTGATATAAAAATTATGATATTATCGATTATTTGTGCTTGCTTTTCCTTGTAGGGAGTTGTGTTTGGAATGAAGAAGAAATTGAGGTGGAAGAGCTTCCATGTTCCACATTTCCTTACTATTACTACTATATTATCTTTTCTATTTCTTTTATTATATTGTTCCTTAAGATCTTTCATTTCATTTTATAAAACTCTTGCTGTCTTTTTTCAGCATATCTGCATTATGAAACTCCAATGATATTCTTTGTGTGTGTTTGTGTAGCTCTATTTTTCTTAAAATGCAAAGTCATTAGAAATGCAGGAAGCCTTTTGACTTGTTACTTCCAAAGATACCAAGACTGAAAAGTTTTCAGTAAATACTTCTTTCTTAAAATAGAAACAAAAATAAAATCAAAAACAAATGTGAGAGGCATCTCTGCAGGAGCATTAACACTGCCTGACTTCCTAGGCTTCTTTTATAAGCATAATACATTCGTACACAGTGTATTTGAAAAGCAAAGAGAAAAAAAAGAATGACTCTGACACAATTTCTGAGAGAACTGGGTGTTACATTGCAAACTAAACCATGCCAAATTCATTTAAACCTTGACATTTTTCCCAAGTCTCCTTTTTTTTTAAAAAGTGGAATATTTCTTAAGGAGATATTATGTTCTCAAAAAAGTGAAGAACATATTTTGTATCAATCTCTTGACCTGAGTGTATTGTTATTAATATGGTAGAGCAAAACAATATAAGATATTTTCTCACCATATTTTATAACTATTTAGTTAAACAAGACAAAGACCCATGGTTAGATGTATTTTGAATTATATATGAATTATAAAGAAGATATATATGAATTATATAGAAGAAAAAACTTGTTTTCTACAAAAGAAAATTTTTTTAAGAGACCAAGAATCTGCATGACTTCAGGCCAGGAGACCCTAAGGTAGAATTTTTAGAAACTCAATACAATTGTTTAGGCTGGGCACGGTGGCTCGTGCTTGTAAGCTTCAGCCTATGAAGCAGCCGGGGCTAGGGATCGCGGTTCGAGTCCCACTCGGGACCCATAGCGAGACCTAGTTCCAAAAAAACAGCTGGGCGTGGTGGTGCGTGCCTGTAATCCCAGCTACCTGGGAAGTTGAGGCTGGGGATTGCTTGAGTACGTGGTACCCCGGGCAAAGAGATCCTGCAGTTCCACGGGCAAAAATAGTGAGAACTAGTCTCAAAAAAAAAACCAAAAACAAACAAACAAACAAAAAACAATTGTTTAGAATATGAAGTGCTACTTACCTTTCTTGAAAATTGACTAAATAAGTATTATCAACATGAATAAATATCAAAAGCATATTGAACATGTGAGTTCATGCTGAGCGTGAGGAAAAAAAAAACCAAAATTTGATATTTGAAGTTTTTTTTTCCCACCCTATTTTCTCTTTCTACTCCAGAGATAATCATCATCCTTAATTTGTTATTTTATTTTTTTAAAGACACTAGGTCTTGTGTTGCCCAGTGTATTCACAAACCCGTGGACTCAGTGATCCCTAGACTCAGCCTTCCAGGTAGCTGGGATTACAGGCATGTGCCACCACACCCACCTATTTTTTTGAGACTAGGTCTTGCTATGTTGCCTGGGGTAGTCTCGAACCCGTGGACTCAAGTGATTCCTAGCCTCAGCCTCCCAGGGCTGGGATTATAGTCATGCACCACTGTACCCAGTGTTAATTTGTTATTTGTAAGTTACCATCCTCTCTTTCAATGTATATATGTATGCATGTATTGCATGTTTATGTATCTTATATATATATTTTTTATAGTTTTCTCTTTCCTCACCACTCTCATGTGTTTAAGTGCTGAGTAGTATAGCATTGCATAACTATATCACAATATATTTATCAAATCTCCTGTTCATGAATTTCAGGAATATTTTTTAGATCAGATTAGTATTGCTGGATGTGGTGGTGCACACCTGTAATCCAAGCACTGGGAGGCAGGAGGTCAGGGATTGCTTTAGTTCGTGGGTTCGAGTTTACCGTGGGCAACATAGTGAGACCTGGTCTTTAAAAAGCAGCCAGGCATGGTGACAGGCACCTGTAATACCAGCTACCTGGGAGGCTGAGGATGGGAATCGCTTGATTTCGCAGGATCAGGACTACTCTGGGGAACACAGCGAGACCTATCCTCAAAAAAAAAAAAATCAGATTAATATTGCAGTGTATCTTTTCATACATGTGTCCTTTTGCATATGTGTGAGTTGTTGTTTTTCTAGGAGAGGGTATTATATTTAAAAGAATATATAATTAACTTTCATGTATCTGGTCTTTGTTAACAGGCAATGTAAGTGGATTATGTTTTTGTTATTTCATTTCATTTTCTTTTATTTTTTATTATTAGTATCTTGAAGTTCTTTATATATGCTAGATTTGAATTACTTTATATGCTCTAAATTTGAATTCATACCTCTTCACAGTATGACAGATCTTTTGATTTTATTTCTGATATCTTTCATCAAACACATTAAGAAAGCTATTAAGATAAAATCTGCACACCATACAACATACCAATTATACAAGTCAATATTTGTTAGTAGAGTTATACTACTGTACAATTATCATAATTCTACAACATTTTATTACTCACAAATTAACTCTGTACACATTAGCAGTAACTCTCATTACCCTTACCCGCAGGGAACCATAATCTACTTTGTGTTTTGATAGATTTTCTTAGTTCAGACATTTCAAATGAATAGAATCATAATATATCTGATCTACAGTTTACTACTACTTTTACTTAGCACAACACTTTCAAGTTCCATTCATACTTTAGTGATATAAATACTTCACTTCCTTTTATGGTTAAATAGCATCCTCTACTAAGAGTATACCACATTTTTTTTCACCCATTCATCAATCAATGGATATTTCAGTTGTTTCTACTTTTTGGCTATTATGAATTATTGCTGTGAATATTATAGTACAAGTCTTTTTTTTTTTCTGAGACTAGGTCTCGCTATGTTGCCTGGAATAGTCCCCATCCTGCGGACTCAAGCGATCCCCAACCTCAGCCTCCCAGTAGCTGGGATTACAGGTGCCTGCCACTGCATCTGGCTGCTTTTTTGAGACCAGGTCTCGCTATATTGCCTGGGGTAGTCTCGAACCCGCAAACTTAAGCTTATTCCTGGCCTCTTGCCTCCCAGCACTTGGATTACAAGCATTTGCCATCATGCCCGGCTAAAGTACAAGTCTTTATGTGGACATACATTTTTATTTTAATTGTTAAACATTTTTATAATTTAAATCAGTCAAATCTATAATCTTTTCCTTTTACAGATTTTGCTTTTTTTCCCTAAAATTTATGCTTCCAATACCAAGATAAAAGAAATATTATCTTGTATTTTCTTCTTAACTATTCATTTTTATCCCTTTAAGCCATCTGAGCTGATCTTGTGTTTGGGAAGGAGAGACTCATATTTACATAAGGCAAAATATAGCAAAAAAGATGTTTTTTTATGGTTCGGTACCAGGTAGGCCGGTTGACCTTCCTGGTTTGCCTGTGACCTGTTCTCTGGACATAGGATTTTTCATTGCTAAAGTCAAAGTAAGTCCCAGGCAAGCTGAACAAACTTTTTATTCTAACACCAAGATTCTGGTGTTTATGAAATAGTTCATTTTATCTTTTGCTGATGATACCTTGTCATATACTGGTAAAGTTTTCTAAATTTCTTTCACTGTATTCCATTGATGTGGAAACTGTTATATTTCTGGAGTCATCCTAAAAACCATTCATTTTAAAAGAAAGTGCCCTTATAATCTTTTTCAAAGAAAGTCTAATGTTTTTGATTTGATTACCATTAATATGGGGCTATTTATTGCAGGCTTTATAGTTAAACTTTTAACTCAAAATTATGATATTTTCTAGCTATATTTAATCCATCTTGTTTCTGTCATATTTCTTCAGTTTCCCCCATGAATAATATTCTTTCTTAGGTTTCTTAGAGAGGGTTGAAGGTAGTTAGCTCTCTTGACTTTTCTATGTCTGGAA
Organism: Uropsilus gracilis; assembly: GCA_004024945.1. Lineage (NCBI taxonomy): Eukaryota > Metazoa > Chordata > Mammalia > Eulipotyphla > Talpidae > Uropsilus > Uropsilus gracilis. Next base: position 14,450 of record PVHY01005725.1, on the reverse strand, counting down.
ATATTTTACCCATACTATTGAAGAATATTTTGACAAAGTATTCAGTTATTTTTCACTAGTACTTTGAAGACATTGCTCTGTCATCTTTTATTTATTTGTTTCCACCCTCACTTCTGTCATCTTTTATAAGTGTAAAGAGGCTTTTTTTTTTTTTTTTTTTTTTTTTTTTTTTTTTTTTTTTTTTTTTTTTTTTTTTTTTTTTTTTTTTTTTTTTTTTTTTTTTTTTTTTTTTTTTTTTTTTGGAGACTAGGTCTCGCTATTTTTACCCATGGAACTGCATCATGTTGCCCGGGGTACCATGGACTCAAGCAATCCCCAGCCTCAGCTTCCCAGGTAGCTGGGATTACAGGCGTGCGCCACCATGCCCAGCTCTTTTTTGGGACTAGGTCTCGCTGTGTTGCCCCGAGCAGGACTTGAATCGTGGTCCCTAGCCCCACCCACTTCATAAGCTGAAGCTTACAGGCATGAGCCACCATGCCTGACCCCTCTGTCATCTTTTATATACCTACATAATACCTGTCAAATGGTGTTGGCTATGATGATGATCATGAGTTATTGTGTACTTATATATTATTTACCCTAACTGGTACAAGTAGGAAGATACGGGGCCTTGCTACCCTTGCTACCCTTATACTGTCAGTCTCAGGTGTTTTAGGTCATGTTTTCAGCTTTGTGTGCTCTCCCATGGCAGCAGAAAAGGGAATGGGGACAGAGTAAATACCCCCTTAGAGTGGCACCTACACAGAGATATCCTTCAATACCTCTCATATAATTATCTCTTATCACCTCACAGAGCTGGATTAGCAGAGTAAAAAAGTGGAGGAATAGTAGTTTACTATTGGTAGGTATGCTTAGTATATAGGTAGGTCCTCAATCCCATGTATTTAGGCTATACCAACATGTGCCTCTTCTTGCCAAATCCTCTAGAATCCTACTTATGGTTGAAGTCTTGCCTTGAATGCCAGATTGCTTAGTTCATCTCTTTCATATTCCCACTTGATATCTGGGGTTCTGTCACTGTTAGTAAGATCATGTAGAATCATGATTCCATGATGTGTCACATTGATGGACCCCATCCACCAGATTTAAAATTTTTGGAAATTAATACTAGCTCAATCAAGATACATCAGACCAAACTTTCCTAGAAACATTTCAGTTTCAATTTCTAACTAGCAACACCACTTCAGCTCTGATGGTTCTCTGTTTATGGTTTTATTAGTTCTAATAGCAGGTTTTTTCTTTATCTAAGCAATGATTGCATTTATTCCTTTATATGTCAGCCTGTATTTTTAGATTTTTGTCTGTTAAGAATATATTTTATATATCTTCTATTAAAAAACAAAATTAATAAAGCAGAAAGTAATACCCAGACACTCTCCTCTCTACTTGATAACCCTAATCTTGAAGACCTAGCTTTTCCATAAACACTTGTTATCATATAGATTACCTTGAGTTAATTCCTTTCTCATTTAAGCATTATTTAAGCATTTAAGCATTATTTCTCCCTAGATATTAACATTTGATCATCAATCACCTTAGATTTTTTTTTAAGTAATGTAACATACACATAAATAAACTAAACCAAGCCTTACCAAGAGCAGCTACAGCAGCAACACCAGCAGAAACAGCATGCATTTGATCCTCGGTTCCCTACTCCTTGCTGTCCTGGGGTGGAGCCTGATGTCTCCTGAACTGCAGACATCTGGGGCTTCTGCATCTCCATGTGTTCTGATCCCATTGGCTGCAACAGTGAAAGTAAAAGGAGGATGGGGTGCTGAGGTGGGTGCAGAGTTATTGCCACAGAAGCCCAGAGATTCTGTTGTCTGTATCACTAAGATGCAATTTGATTATATCTATCCAGGTCATTCCTGCAAATTTGATAAAAGTTGGAATCTTAGATTCCCTTAACTTATCAAACATTTATTAAATTTACCAAGCACTGAGATAAATTCTAAGGATAAACTGACAAATCAGGTGGGGTTCAGGATACCTATTCTAAAGTTTCTAGTTAGTAGAGACAGACATGCACTGACATCATATTTATCGAAGATAACAAAAGGGCTACAAGACAACATGGATGGAACTAGAAAGACTCATATTAGCAGAAATAAGCCAAAAAGAAAAAGAGCTACAGGATGGTCTTTGGGGCGACAGAGGAGGAGGGGGAATAAGAGGGACGAGGCGAAGGGCACGAAAGAGTAGGATGGTTACCAGGGGTTAGTGAAGTGGGAAAGCCCCAGGGTATGCAATAATGCAATAATGTAATGTAAATAAACATACACATATATATGCAAATTTTAAAAAATTTTAAATTAAAGAAAAAAAATCATCACAGAGATAGTTAACTTTCTCTGTGGATATCTCTTCTATACTATTCCCCATCATACATTCCCAGAAATGATAATTAGTATACTGGATTTAATGTTTGCCATTTCAGTGGTATTTGAAACTCTTAAATCACACATCAGTAAATAATATATTATTTTGCATGGTTAAAAGTTCATAATTATGGTATTGTAATATGTTCTATGTAACTTGCTTTCTTCCCACAAAAAATTTTCAAAAAACAAAAAAATCCAAAAAACAATTCACGATGAATTTTAAAGGAAGGCAAAATGGTGAGGGTGTAATAAAATTGGTTAACAGGTTAAAAAAAAAAAAGAACAAAAGAGCTACAAGAGGGAAATTTTCTAGCTCCAGGATTTCCTCTGGGATGGATCAACACTTATAGACGACAGCTAACCTGTGACTCCTATGAGGCCAGTGCATAGACTTAGAGGAAGGCAAGCCAAAAAGTGAGGTACACTGATAGCAGTATGAGGGACCATCAGAAGACAGAAAGGAAGTCCACCTTATTCTAAGGCCCAACTGACTGACTCCAGTTTTTCCCAGCTATGAATCCTTGAAAAGGTTACCCAACCCTAGCACCTGCTGAACAATTACAACCCAGGCCAGTGCATGTCATTGCTCAATCATTCCTATGAAGTGAGGCAGGACTGTGAGTGGTCCAGTCCTGCCCTGCCATCTTTGGTCATAGTCATTCTGTTATATCTCAATGGAGACCAAAGCCACAGAAACAAGGCTTGTGCCCTTCAATCTTGCCCCCCTTTCTTGAGGATCACAGGAATGGTTGAGAGAGAGAAATGTAAACGTGATATAAAAAAATGAGGCTGCTGAGTTCATTTTTATTTTTGATGTGATCGTTGGATTGTTGGTATAGGAAAAGAAAAAAGAAGTCAAGGTCATATTAAAAAAACTTAAATAAGACTTTGAAATTAAATTTTGGATTTGATATTCTATTCCAAAATTAGATTGATATCTTCCCACAATTATTCTTACATGCTTTGTTTTAATAATTTGTTTAAATGTCTAATAATATATTTTATATTCAACAGGTCAAATTCTTTGTTTTAATTTAATTCATTTACTTAAATATTTAATTATTACACATTTTTATGTTGAGTAGGTCAAATTCTCTTCATAAATTAGAAAAGAATATTTGGGGGATTGCCCTTGCTTGTATTTTTCTCCCAGTTGAATTTTGGAATTAATTTCTCAAGGTACAAAAATACTACTTTAGGATTTTGGTCAGGACCACATTGTATATATAGAACTGTGAGAAATGACATCTGTTTTAGTAACAGATGACTCCTCTGTCTTAATCATTTTATTTCAATTATATTTATCATTTCTTTAAATCATTATCCTGAATGTTATTTCCAGGACATTATGAGAGAGCTGCCAGAAGATTTTATTGTGCTTTCATGCACAACCGAGCAAAGCTCACATCTATACACAGTACCCAGCCTGAGCAGCCAGGACTTATGGCATTAGGGGAAAGGCAGAGATATTTTTCCAACTCAGCCACATTTTATGGGAGACAGATTCTTTATCATCTTGGGGGAGAAGCTCTGCACTCTGGGCTTGTCTGAGTAGCACCTTTTCATAACACTTGTGACATATCAATAGAAAGACACCCTGAAAATGATTTTACTTCATTCAAGACACTGAAGAGTTAGAAAAGACCAGTCATCAGAAACAACAAAGATGTTTTGAGCAGAGATGCTCCAGGTAATTGTTACTTTCTAAGAGATATTTATGCATCTTGCCTCATTAAAAAAATACCCAATTGCTTCTCAAAAGAAAAACTGTTACAGTAAACAAGCTTCAGGGGACTCTAACTTTTTTAAACACTGGGTCTTACCAGTTAATACATGGAATATCTATTCATTTAAATCCTCTTAAATGGGAACCCTCCTACACTGCTGGTCCAACCCTTATGGAAAGCAGTATGCAGGTGACCCAAAACTAAGAATGGATTTGCCATTCAGCCTAGTAACTCTACTCATGGACAACACTCCTAAAAATTTGAAAATACTAATTTGAAAAGAAACTTGCCCTCCCGTTTACTACAGCACTATTTACTATAGCTAAATTATAGAAACAACCTAAGTGCCCCAGAATAGATGAGTCAATCAAGAAGTGCTGTGGTCTACACACACAATGAAATATATATATATATTTTTTCATTTGCTAGTTTAATATTTTTTTCTTTATTTATATATAAATTTCACCTCATTGTAATCCCAGGGATTTCTCCCCCCCACCCTCCCCTCCATTCCCCCCCTCCCCCCTTTCCCTCCTGCTCAAAGTTGTACACTTCAGTTTGGTGCTTAGCTTGTTTTGACTTTCCCTCATGGCTTTTGTTTTGTTTTTTCACTATATCCCATATATTAGTGAAACCATTTGATTTCTGTCTTTTTCTTTATGGCTTGTTTCTGCTAATATGATTTCTAAGTATATCCATGTTATCATAAAATCATCTAATTTGTCACTTTTAATTGATGAGTAATATTCCATCGTGTATATATATCACATTTTTTTCATCCAGTCATCTGTTTTGGGGCATTTAGGTTGCTTCCATGTCCTTACAATTAGAAATTGTGCTGCAGTAAACATGCGAACACAGGTGTCCCTTTGTACCCACATTGAGCTCTCTTTTGGGTAGAGTCCCAAGAGAGCAATTGCTGAGTCAAATGGTAGTTCCATTTTCATTAATGTGAGGGTCCTCCACACAGCTTTCCATAGTGGTTGGACTAGTTTACATTCTCACCAGCAGTGTAGTAGTGTTCCTTTCTCTCTACATCCTTGCCAGCAATTCTTACACATACACTGAAATATTAATGAGTCATCAAGAAAAGACAAAATCATGTCATTTATAGCAATATAGACAGAACTGGAGGGGATAATGCTAAGTGAAATTAACTAGCAGGAGAAAGATAAATTATGGATGGTGTCTAATATGTGAATATAGAGTAACTAAATTGAGACAGATAAAGAGTAGCTAAAAACTAACTTTTAAAGCTTACTGCAGAACTGAAGCACCAAATGGGGGAGTGAGAGAGAGGGAAAGGAAGGAGGATTAAAAACAAAGAGGACAGGAAGCACAATGAACTTTGGTGGTGGAAAATGGGTAAGTTGTTGGGTACATTAAGGTGGTAAGACCTGAAGGGATATCCAAAAATTACCTTAATTAAAATTAAATAAAAATAATTTTAGAACCTTGTTTTCTTTGAATAAATCTTGCATCTTATTGATAGCCTCATTCCTGAATATTTTATTGAACAAAGAGTATATATTGCATTAAGTTCACCATTCAACGGCCATTTCTGTCTTTCATCATACAATGAAAATAACCATTCTTGGGGTGAGTACAAAGCTTGGCACATGGGATCTTTGGGCACCGGTACCCCGTGGTTGGTCATGGCAACTGGCTACAACACAGCACATATGCTGGTGCACCACGCCTTAGGATCAGAGGCTGGGGGCTGCTAGGAACTTTCTTTGGGGGTGGCCGAGTTGGCTGGTGTGTGGACACCCCCCCCTGCACACTTGGACCCTGGTGGGGTTCTGGCAGAGTTGGGGGGGAGAGGAAAGAGGGGGGACTAGAAGACCTTCCTGTTTTATTCTCACTCCACTTAGTCCCCAGGAAGAATAAGAAGACACAAAGAATACAAACATTGACATAGAATGAGTGAGGGACAACTTAAAGATCCTGCCTACACATCTGAACAGGATGCAAGAGAAGAAACATCAAGAAAGGCATCATGTAATGGGTAGAGAAATGACCATGGTGACGACCTATCACAGAATTACTCCTCTGGCTTCACCAGGAGGAGATGAGGCATAATTTCAGTTCTGATATGCCATCTAAGAGAGCAAGGCACAGCTCCCCATCCCTTGGGAGAGGAAGGCCACAGAGCTGGGACATCGGCTTCACAGCAAAGCAGCAAGGGAGAGAAAATGATCTGCAAAGGCATCAACAGATGCCTTTTCACAACGAGTAACTACTGACAATGGCTGGGGATGAGGCCCCCTCTAAGCCAGAGGACAGAGCTCTAAGCCAAAGAGACAGCAAAACAGCACAGAGAACGGACAATGAGTGACCTCAAATGAACATGGACTGGCTACCTAATGCAAAGTTAAGACTGAAAACCTACCAGCACATTTACCATGTCCCAGGAACACAATCCCTCACCCAGCAAAAGGACATTGCCACAGGAAAGAAAAAAAAAAAGAGACCAATGGACTTAACAAAGATCGACAAACATCAAGGAGAGAGGAATCTGAGTGAACAGAGAAGGGTTTCAGGGGGAGGGTAAGGAATGCCAATAATCGTTTGCTGATGTAAAAATTTTAAAGAAAGAATAAAAGGCAAAAAAAAAAACTTTCAAAAAACAAAGAGAAAAGAAAACCTTTCTTAAAGTAGACGTTGGAAATATGATAAAACATCAAGTATTGTGCAGAAATTATTATTTTTGGGTAATGTTGGTTTACATTGTTGTTTGTATTTTGGAAGCATAGGACACCCACCTTTTGATGCTGTTACCTTAACACTTCCACACCTATAGTCTTAGCACCCACAGTCAATTACCATATTCGACTGTACTCCCTCCTCACCTTGTATTTCCACACCTTCTTCCATTCACCCTCTGGATATCTCAGCTCCGTGCTTTCAAGGATTGGTTTTTGAGTTTGGCTCTATCTGACTCTTTGTTTCTCTATAGTACACATATAAATAATATCACCTGGTATTTGTCTTTTTTCCATCTGACTTATTTTGCTTAGCATAATCCCCTCTAACACCATCCATTTTGTGTTAAGTAGCAAGAGTTTATTTTTAATGGCTGAATAGTATCACATTGTATAAATATACCACAGTTTCTTCATCAACTTATCTCTTTTGGGGTACTCAGATTTTGTTTTATTGTTTAGCTATTGTAAATAGTGCTGCAATGAACATGGAAGAGCAAGTTTTCCTTTGAATTAGTGTATTTGTGTTTCTCAGGTATGGGTACCTGGTAGTAGAATTGTTGGGTTATATGGTAGACCCATTTTTAATCTTTTTAAAAAATACCCATACTTCTTTCTGCCTGTTTAATTTCCCACTAACCATATGAAATTGTTCTTTATTTTCCACATGTTCACCAGCACTTTTTTTTGTTCTTTCTGATATAGGCCACTCTCATAGGCATGAGGTGATACCTCATTGTGGTTTTGATTGTGTTTCCCTGATGATAAATAATGATAAACATTTTTTCATGTGCCTGTTGACCATCTGTATGTCTTCTTTTGAAAACTGCGTATTTGGTTCTTCTGCTTCGTTATTGATTTTGGGTTGTTTGTTTTCTCCCCCCTTCTTCCTACTCCCTTCTCCATCACCTTCTCCTCATCTTTCTCCATCTTCTTTTGAGTTGTATGAGTTCTTTGTATGTGGAATGTGGAAGCAGGTAGAAAGATAGAGCTTCAGATAAGAGGAACACCTCCTATCTCTCTATCCCCCTCTGGTACACTAGAAGGTGGGCGACAGCACACCTCCCACATGTAACCCAGCTTCCTAACCTCTTTGGAATGTCCCAAGAGACATATGACCTATTAGTGATGACTGTTGTACCCAAAGGTAAAGTCTGTTATCACGCATCCCTGCATCCTGCCTGCTGCATGTCACATACACTTTGCTACTTCCTCATTACATCATTGTAACATTTCCTGGTTGGGGTATATATGTGGGATCACAACTTCATTAAAGTTGGACCTGGACATGCGTCCCAAGATCCCTGTTCTGTGGGCTAGCCTCACAGATCGCTATCAGTCTCTTCTGTCTCAATTTCTTCTTCATTCCACATGTGACTCCTAACATTTGTATATCTTTGAAATCGGTCTCTAGTCAGATGTATGTTGTATTTTTCCCATTCAGCTGGGTGTCTTGTCTTAGTTATAGTATCTTTTGTTGTACAGAGGCTTTTTCACTTATTATAGCTCTAGTTTATATTTTCTTTTGTCTTCCTTACAAAACAGTAAGGATGTTTTGGGACAAAGCCACAAAAACATAACATCACTAAAACTTACATTGTAAAGTGTTTTGCCTAAGTTTTCTTCTATGTATTTTGTGACCATGGGGGGAAAAAAATCTTATCCAATCCCAAAGACCTGAGTCCTTATTCCATAAGGGTTAAAATCATTCAATGGCATCTCCAGTACCCCTAAAAACACGATCCTACCATCAAGGAATAGTTTAAGGCTGAAAAAGAGCTAGACCAGAAAACAAGAAAGTTTAGTAAACCAAATTCCCCTAAGGGCAAGTCAAATTCAAAATCAATTTTTATAGACTCTGTGTTGCTTTTTCTTTAACAGAGTAAACTCTTGAAATGTTTTTCCTTTGAACAATACTGCTCAGTAGCTTATAATTACTTCTGACAAAATATCTTTAGTACAACTTCTGTGGAGCTCTAGTACTGCAATTGGTTAGCGTATGGTTCTTAATACAGTATTGCCTCTGTTACCTGCTTTAGACATTAGCTTTAAACATCTTGTCTAGTATTAATTTCCTAAGTTTGCTATCCTTTGCAGAATTTTGCTAGTGTTTCATTTTCTTGCCCCACTGTGAACCCTGCCATTACCTATTAAAACACTGATTCATATATTATTTTTACTGCTGGGTGGTGTGTCTTCTTTATCCATTTCACCAGTTACTCTATAGACAGTAATATGCAGATATTAATGAGAATATTACAGAGACATTACAAGACAAAAGTATTAAATTCAAACTGTGGAGCTCTTGGGACTATGGCCAAAGTGGGGCAATGGGCTCCCACTTTGATCATTCCCTCTGTTAAAAACAATCATGGGTTAGAAAGATCCAGAAATATAGACATCATCTGAAAAACAAGATAAGTGTAGTTAGAAATCAGAAAGAAATATAGAGTTGCTGGCAGACTAAAGGCAGTAAAATTGCTTTAGACAGGTAAAGTTAACACTCGTCAAGGACAAGAGACTAAAATTGCTCCAGATAAATTGGGGGATACGAGATGCATTTGCTGTCTGAAAAGATGAGAGGAGTCTGAAAAAAATCCATTAAAATAAAAGCTGTGGGGCTTAGAAAGCCATGTGAAAAGTAGTGTGAAGTCTTTAGGGGCATAAGAAAGCCATGTGAAAAGTAGTGTGAAGATACAGACTTCTTCATGGTCAGGAATGACCCAGAAATACTGACTCAAATAAAACTTGCCACAGTCCCAGTATCACCAGTATAAAATTCTGATTTGTCATTGTAAGATCTGGCTTACAGTAATAAGTTCAGATATCCAGTGAAGAAAATCTCAGCAATTCATGACTGACATGACTGAAAACTAATAAAGACAGAAAAATATTCAAACCAATAAAAATAGTTTCTTCAAAAATGAATATGTAAACCAAAATTCTATAATATATAAAGAAATATAAGGCTAAGAAAGAGAATAAAATTTCCCATTGAATATCATTCTTCAAAAAATAGAACAAACATTACTGAAATTTATATGGAACTACAGAAGAGCCTAACTAGTCAAAGCCCACCTGAAAAAAAGTTTGGGTGAGGAAAATGGTGGTATCTAACTTCTAGATTTCAAACTATAGAGTAAAGCCAAAATAATTAAAACAGCATGGTACCAAAACAAAAGCAGGCAGATTAGTTAGACAGAATTGAAAGCTGAGAAATAAACCTGTACATATATGGAAAGTTAATTTATAATAATGGTGTGAAGAATATATACTGGAACAAGAACAGCATCTCTAATTAATAGTGTTGGATAATTTGGTCTGCCACATGTCATATCCAAAAATCAACACTAACTGGATAAAAGACAGACCTAAGGCCATAAAACAAATAGAAGAAAACAGGCAAGATAATCCATGACATTAACTCCAGAGAAATCTCTGTGGATTAATCGTGACAAGGAAAACAAAAAAGAATATGAACTGGGACTACGTCAAAGTAAAGAACTGCTGCACAGTGAAAGAAATGATCATTAAAATGCAAAGACAACCTATTGAGTGGGAGGAAATATTTGCACATCATATATTCTCATAAGTGACTGACATTAGAATCTACAAAGAGCTCATACAACTCCAAAAAAAGAAAATAAATAATGCAACAAAAAATGAGCAAAGGAGTTAAAAATAGGCATTTCTTCAAAGAAGACATACAGATGAAAAACAGGCACATAAAAAGTCTATCATTTACATCAGTGAAATGCAAATTAAAACTACAAAGAGATACTACCTCACATCATCAAGAATGGCCTATATTTAAAAGACTAAAAATATCAAGTGCTGGTGAGGATGTTAAGTGGAGAAAAAGAAACACAAGATCTTACACTGTTGGTAGAAATGGAGAATGATCCAGCCTCTACTGAAAACAATGTGGAGGTTCTTCAAAAGCTAAAAATAGATCTGTCATATGACCCCATCACAGGTGTCTACTCAAAGAACACAAAAACATTAATTTGAAAGGAAACCTGAAGTTCTGTGATTATTGTAGTACCATTTACAATAGCAAAGATATGGAAATAATCTCAGTGTACTAGAGCAGATGAGTAGAAGAAGAAGATGTGGTGTATATATGCATGATGGAATACTATTCAGTAACAAAAAAGATAAAACTATGACATTTGTGGTAACATGGAAGGGATTATGCTAAACAGAATAAGTCAGAGAAACAAATACCGATGGTGTCACTTATTTATGAAATATAATAAAACCAAACAAAGGTTAGACAAACACAAACAGTGAAACCAACCTTTGAAATCGGACTAAAGATCTGAGTCATTTAGAGGGGAGGGGCAAGGGTATGGTAGGGACAGAGGTGGGGGAAAATACAGTGGATTATGTTGGAGGACCATATGGGTGCTTTGGTGGGAGAGCTATGGTGACCACATCTGAGGGGATACTGTTAAAATATTAACAAAGATGTAAAATAATGATACTCATTAAATTAAAAATTAAATCATTAATGATAAAACAAAGTTCACCAATAATAATATAACTTGTCAGTATTACTCAGATAAGTTCTTCTGACTGAAAAAGAGGCAATCTGAAAAGTTTCCACTTCTTTTGGGTGGTATTTATGTTGCTTCCTCTCACAGTTGATATTTAAGGCAGAAAACTGTTAGGTATATTTCAGGATGTGTGATTTCAGTGTATACTCCCAAAGTGAGCAAAGGAAGGGACTATAAAGAAATATATAGAAAAAACTATCCACTGAAATATGAATTTAATTTTATCTATGAAAATGAAAAAGAATAAAATGCTCAAAGAAATAACGAAGAAATTATTTTCATTTAAGATGGAAAACATTAGAAAAAAGAACAGATAGAAATGAAAAAAAGAATAAGTGAATAGGAAAAACAACCAAGGAGAAAGTCTCAACAAATTTTGAAAATACTAATGAGGGGACTAATCTAGAATCGCATGCTTATAGATTGAAGGAATAAACAAGGAGGTGTGTGATATCCAGAACATCTGTGTAAGGACTCAGATCCACTCTACAGCCAAATGATAATTTAACTGGTGAAAGTCACAGAAAAAAAAATAAAGTTCTTTAGAAATTGACTACATACAATATAGGCAAACTTACATGTAGCAAGTAGAAAAAAGGTTTACTTAGGAAAACCTACTAAATGTCAGTAAGTGTCTATGAGATTTGATCCACAGTCAGCTCTTACTTTTCCTACCCCATCTCTGCATTTCTGAAGCTGTAGCCTACTCTGGTGTAACCAAGAAAATGGGATGTCTTCTTTTCCTGTTTCTAGTGTAGAGCTCTGGTTTTATTTCAGAAAGGTTAAAGGCGACTCATGTCACTTCCCTGTTCTGTGTTGCAGAAATTCTATTCTGGTAAGCATGGTCTTCCTACACCTACCAACGCCTCATTTATAGGATGGAATTTTTTGCTTTCTGGTAAGGGAAAGATTCTACACAGGGAGGAGGGAATTGAGAAAACCTATTCCCATGCTTGCTTTTCAGAGTTGAGGTATAACTGTGGGGGAAGCAAGCTGCTGTCTCTGTCCCTGATTCTGATGAGGAGATACTGAATTTCTTCCTAATGCAGGAAAAGACAGGACAAAGAATTCCACAAGGGACTAACTTTATTTAGAATAGAAGAGTTCATGCTTATGGGCACTGTCAAAAATTCTGGAGATTTTAATGGCAAACATTTAAAAGGAGGCTGGTGTCTCTATGATACTAATAACAATAAGTTCTAAGGAGCCAGTCCAAATATAAAGAATTTTCAAGGGAGAAAACACGTAAGTAAGGACAAGAGGAGTCTATGTGTAGGCCACCTTCAACATTCTTTGTCTCATGAAAAATCACAGAGTGTACACTCCTCCTCAGAAAACATAAATGCATCAATACGTGTGTGATATTATTTGGCCAAGGAGGCCAGTAGACACACATATTCATCACATAGCTTACAGTTTGTAAAAACACTTAAAGTACAGAGAAACATTACAGTGAAACTACTGGTTGCAAACACTTTGATAGTCAACTGCACAGTCACCAACCAAAGGCCAGTATTTCAACAGGTTTGGAAGGATCCCAAGGATAGCAGTCTAAGGCCTACTGCAAGAATACATTTTTGCATAGAGAAAAAAAAAAACATTTGAAGACATAAAATACTCATACTTGATGAAAGTACTAAGTTATGTAACAATCAACTTCAACTGGATAAATTCAGGGATCTACATTCAGACATACCATATAGTCAAATGTGGTAAGCCAAAAATAAAATCTTAAAGTAGGAAGAGAAAAATGACTCATCATGAACAAGTAAATCACAGTATGATTAATAGCTGACATCTCATTACAAACAGCAGAGGCCAGGAAGCATCAGGACAACATAGTCAAGGAGCTAAAAGATAAAAACTATCAACACAGAATCACATATCCAACAAAACTATCTTTAGAAGGGTGAAGAAAAATAAATATATTCCCAAACAGTTTGTTGTAGGCAAACTGGCTTTTAAAAAATAACAAAGGAAATCCTTCAGATTGTATGACAGCACATAATTTGTTCTCTCTCTCACACACATGTTCCTATAAAATTAGTTATGTAGGTAAATTAATGATGGTAAGTAGGTAAAATAATGTAGGTAAAATGGTGAAACATTTATTTCTTTTAACTGATTCAAAATGCACTTACATGAAACAAAGTTTACCAAAAATTGCACACAGAATGACCAAACAAAAGAATCCTCTGCCAAGCAATACCCTGTAAAGTTGCCCTTCAGAATTGGAGAAATAAGATTTCCAGACCAAAAAAGATTTAAAGGATTTTATTACCTCTAGACCAGCTTTATAACTATACAAAAGGGAGTTTTTCAAGCTAAAATGGATAGATACTAATTTGCAGCAAGAAAACAAAGTCTGAAACTCACTGTTAAAGTATATAGGTGTTTAAATTCAGACAACTATAATGGTGCTAAGCAAATAATACTTAATACTACCTATAGTGGTTCTAGAAATAAAAGATAAGCAAAAAAGTATTTAAAATTATTTATTACTACAATATTTTGTTAGTGGATGTACATCTAGAAATAAATGAGTTATGTTAGGGAAGGGACTTTTTATGTATATTTGAAGTTAAGTACTATTAGTTAAAAATGGACCATTTTAAATATAAGGTGCTTTATGTAAGCTTCATGGTAACCATAAGGCAGACCCTATAGTAAGAGATAGGAATCAAAATTTATCAAACAGAAACTCTTCAAATCACAAAGTGAGAGAGCAAACGAGGAAGAATAAAACAAAGGAATCGCAAAATCACAAGGGAAAAAATCCTTAAAAAATGGCAGGAAACAAGTTCTTAGCTATTAATAATTATGTTAAATGTAAATGGACTAAATTCTCTATTCAGAAGACATAGCAGACTGAGTAAATTAGAAAAAAGTCCAGTCCTATAGGTTTAAGAGAGTCTCTTCAACTTAAAAAAAAATACAATTTAATTTTTTGGAATAGAAAAAGAATATAACAGAAGATATGGATATTGCTCAAAAGAGTACAAATCAGAATACCACATAATGCAGGAATTTCACTCCTAGACATTTATCTGAAGAACAAAAAGGTATATATATATATAT